>JAITYZ010000448.1:0-10155 GCA_027744595.1 Paronellides praefectus | reverse complement strand
AAAAAAAGTTTTCCACGAAAGAAAAAAAACTTCATTGCATGTTTCATTCTATGACATTGCGCTAAAAATTCATCTTTTTTTATGTTTCATGCTTTATACATTTTAATTGCTTACAATATATTATAACAAGAAGTACACACAATTTCACTTCACCACGCTACATCACACACACACAGAGAAAAAAAATAGAAAAACAATGTTTGCCTGGTGAACAGTGAGAGAAATGGAAAAAATAAAGCTGCAATTAAGCACGACAAAACCTGGTAATTATTCGTATTAACATTTTATTGCGACTAACCAGGAAGACCAGAGAGGCCGTAGGAAATGAGGGAAAAGCAATAAAAATAAAAAAAGGAAACAATGCAAAACTAGCAAGAAAATGATTTAAATCCCACTGTGTCCCGTTTCATATTTTTTTCGGTACATTACACGTACATATTTATGTGTGTATAGAGCTTATATACATAAAGCACCATACCAGAGCATATATACCATACCATGAGCATGTACGCCCGTAAAAACACAGTAATTTGCATGAAAGTGAACGTGATGTTATTTTTTTATAATAACAATAAAAACTGAAATTGTTTCGAGCAAAAAATAATAATCATGATAAAGGAAAATTTGCAATTGTGAAGGAAAACGTAAAACATTGCTTATGTACTTGTATAGCCTCTAAATTATCAAAAAATTATAGTCAGCCTCATACTTTCTGTATTGTATACACATTCAGTTTTGTCTTGTATGTATGTATGCATATATATTTTTATTTTTCTGCTCTACGTCTTCTGCTGAACAAACAGTACATTTTTTTCTTTTCGTTTATTTAACTTCACGAGCGAGCACGCATATAACAATAAAGAATATTTAGCAGAATTGAAATTATTGCGTGATGTGTTTGTGATGGTGATGATGTCCGCACGATCAAGTTTAAAAAGGCGTGAACATTTTCTTATTTTTAAACACAACATAAAAAAGTCGGAAAACCCGCTTGAATTTTTATGGTTGAATATGTTTTTCTTTAAAAAAAGAGAAAAAACAAACAACGTGAAGGTCCAATTGAATAAGTTAAAGAAAGTGTAAATTTTACCGCAGGGAAATTCCTGCTTTCTCCAAACTTACCACCCACGCCATCTACCAATCTAAATTTAAAGTAAACCAGAAACTTGGGACACGAAAGAGAAAGAAGGGAAAAGCAACGCTGCTCAATGTAAATTTCCAGCTTTGCGCCAACGAAGCTCCTTCTGCTATTTTTGATGTACTTTTTCCAGTTGTTATATTTTTCATGAAGAAATTCCAAAATTGTTTTTAAATGCTTTTCGCCAAATTTTGATTGAATTTAAACAATTTGTCGACTAATTTAATGTTGCGACACATTTTTGCGGAAAAACCATATTATGGAGATGGAAAATACCCACGTTCTGTATCTCAATTCGCCCCACTGCTGTAAAAGTGTATATATGTAATTTTACTTTTTATATTCAATTATCCTTCTCTCTAACAAATAAGCCACAATTTCATCAATTTAGCAACTACTTCTGGTGTAATTTCAACTTGTGATAATGGAGCATTTTCATGGCATTCTTTTGTGTCCCACAAGTTGTTTGTCAACAAGAAAATTTTGTTGTTGATGGAAAAGGCAAAGGCAAATAGAACATGTTCATCTGCGTTGCAAGATAAATGAAATCCACTGAAAACTTTTAATTTGGAATGATGAAATATAAATTAAAATTTTGGTTTTACCAAAAGTCGGAGATACATACTTCACAATACTACTTTGTGTTGACCAATGGTTTTTTAATCTGATAGCATATATAATGTTGTTGTTTTTATATGAACAGACCGACAGTCGTTTTATATCTACAAAAGGTACATAGACAATTTTTCGTGTAGTTATGTTTTTGAAAACTCATTTGTTCATCTTGCAACACAAAAAAATAAACTTATTATTTTGAAGCAAGAAAGTAATAAATTCAAGTTGTGTTATTCCATTAACACAACACAAATTACTTGAAAAATTGAGGAAACCATTTGAACAAAATTGAACAAGTTTGTTATAATATACATAATGCATTTAATGTAAATACATTTCTGCACATTAACATTCAACATGTCATTTTTAATACATCATCATCATCACCCCCACCATCATCATCATCGTATTAAATCATGGTGTATTATATGTCTGAGAAACGTATATTATACCAGCTCACAAGAAGATTTCTTCGTCTTCCAAGTTGTATTACATTATATTTTCAAGTACTTTGTATACACACACATACACCTCAAGTCAACCATTTCAAGGGAAATCCACTTTACAACTGACTACTCGTCTTTGCGCGCTTCACTTGTTCTCCTTCTTTATATCGTCTTTCGTCTAAATTGAGCAAGTTTGTTATAATATACACAATGCATTTAATGTAAATACATTTGTGCACATTAACATTCAACATGTCATTTTTAATACATCATCATCATCACCCCCACCATCATCATCATCGTATTAAATCATGGTGTATATATGTCTGAGAAACGTATATATTATACCAGCTCACAAGAAGATTTCTTCGTCTTCCAAGTTGTAAAATTACATTATATTTTCAAGTACTTTGTATACACACACATACACCTCAAGTCAACCATTTCCAGGGAAATCCACTTTACAACTGACTACTCGTCTTTGCGCGCTTCACTTGTTCTCCTTCTTTCTATCGTCTTTCGTCTCTTTTTTTTCCATGTCGTTCTGTCGTCGTTGTCGTCGTCGTCGTGTTCCACTCAACAACCATCCCCACTTTACTTGATTCAAGCAAAACCTCAAGCACTTTCCCAAAAGTAGATTAAATTATGTCTAAACTTGTTCAAAAATTTCGGTATGTACACACAGTACCACTATAGTGCTCTATGTACTGCATTACACAGCGACATTACATGTCTAAGTACCTATATAAATACTCACTTTACTTTGATGACGATACTGCAATGAATAATGGTGTAGTGTGTGTGCGGGGTGTATATGAGACGATATACCAGAATGGAATATGAAAGAGTTATCAATTTATGTCATGCTGTTGTAAATAAATTTAAAACTGTGGTACTTTCTTAAGTAAGTGTGTGTAGAGCAGACATGTCTTTGCATATTTGTCATGTTCATTTACTCTGTGGCGCACTAAAAGTGAAAGTTCGTTTTTGAGATTGAAAGAGCAGTACACAGCCTCATCATCATCATCGAAGCGGCTTTACAATGCAATGTGGGATTTTAAAAGATTTTTTCAGAGAAAAAAGAAAATTTAATGACACACCATCATTATTACGTACAACATTGAGTTAAGATCATATAGGTATATGATGAGTAAAAAATAAATATATATGTCTATACATATTACATACGTGTCGTTATATCTTGTTTTTAGTACAACCTAATAATAATGTGACAAAAATATGAAGTCAGTTCATCAAATGTTTCTAGTTGCCCCAAAACTAAGAAAATGATAAAAGCGATAGCTCTCACCGCATGGAAGATGATACTACACTGATATACTTAATTCTACGTACGAGTCGTACGGTACGACTTGTTATTCAAGCATGTAGACAATGTTTAGTTTATTCCGTTATGATGTATTATAAACTCAAACAAGAGTATTTTTTAGATTTTTTTCTTTGGAATGAAGACTTTAAAACTAATGAACCACTAATAATAAATACAAAGAAATCTAGTCATTATTTTTATTTATTGGCGAGATGTATTCTTTATTGAACTGATTAATGAACAAAGCAACCTTTTTATCGTCAACAGTTCTGAATAAAAAAATTAGATTTTCTTTGATTTTCCAGCAATTCAGAAGATAACAAAACCAAATGTACCAGTTACATGATTGTGATCTTTCATGGAATTAATTCAACTGATATAATGGGACTTTATATAAAATAGTTACATACATTCTACAAACTACTCACTTACCTGTACCTACTTGTTAGATAGAATTGAAACGTTGGGGAAATTATGTGCGGTGTGCTTATATTATATGAACAACGGGACTGATGAGCTCATTATAGAAATTCAGATAGATTCCCAGAAATGAAACATAGTACACGATTTTATAGACTAAGAGCATTATAATGAACGGTGGCAAACGCAAAATAATAAATAATTAATAGTATTATCATGAATAAAGTAAAAGCGAGTATAGTAATAGGAAATGTTTCAAAAGACAATTTCTTGGAATCCTATAACTAGCTTTGTGAAATGTAATAACGATTTTAATAAAGAATGCTACTTGGCAGTAAATGTTCAATCACAGCCCAGCTTTTGTTACTACCAACGGCACTAATGAAAGCGAACATGTATCAATTTTACATGATAGATTTCACAAGATTGGCATTATATATATTTTTGTTGCTTCCAGCAAATAATATACCTACCTAGGCATACACAAACACCATTCATTCATGGACAACAATAATGTAGAACATACAAAAAAATCATGAAAATGTATTAATAGTCCGCTCCGTTGTTGTTCTGTTTTGGGATTGTGTCGGATATCCCTGTGAATAAACCCATAAGCAAAGAAAAGAAATAAAGAACTGTTTTGTTGGAGGTGATGAGGTAAGATTACATTCTGAGAATTGCGTTGTTGTGATTGTGACGTGCTACATAAAAAAAGAATGGTAGTTTTCATTTCCTATTTTTCTACCTCTTCCTTCAGTCTTTTTTATATTATTATTATGGAATCAGAGATTTTTATTCAGTAGACAGCATCAGCAACAGAAAAGGAAACCAAGCAAAAAAAATCTCCCTTCTTTGCTTGATGATTGTGCAACCTGTTACTTTTTTGTATTTGCTTCTTGGTTTTATTTGATGTACGTGCCTTGAAATATTAATTAGCTGTTCTACTCCGTGTTTCTCTCTATCGACTTGAGTATATTTGTACAAATGTAGGTATTTATACTATAAACTATACGTATTACGTATCTATATCAGGAGGCTACTTTCACGTCAGTAGTGGAGATGGAGAAAATGAAAAATCACTGTTTTGGGATATATTAAAAGTGGACCATGTGGTTTCGCATTATGTATGGTCGAGTTACTTACTTAAATAGAGAGACGGAATGAACAGGAAGATGTGTGTTTTTCTAGGATTTTAAGCAGGAGTTTTTTAATATTTGAACAAAACTTCACATGAGATGAGAAGTACTGAAGTACACTAGGGTTCAATTAAATATACGCAGTTAATAAACCAGAGAATGATAGAAATATGAGTAAAGAAGGTTGTGCGTTGAGAACAAATACTAGTTTTCAGGGGAGGAAGCAATTAAAGTACGAAAATGGAAATTACCACTTGTATTTTAAATTTCTGCGTCATTAAAGGTTGAACGCCGAAAAAATATTTTTCCCCTCCATAACAATTGACCATTGATACAGATTTTTCCCTCTTTGTTTAAATGGATTTTGAAGCAGGTGTGTTTGTCAGAAAACGGAGTTAAGAGAACTGGTGAAGTTTTAAATTTAAAAAAATGTTTGTTTCTTCGTCTTCTTAGGAAAGCCGACCGAGATGTGAGTCACATCATGCGACTATCAGTGCTGCGGTTTTTATGTTATTATTATTATTATTAAAAAATACAAAATATTGTTTTGTTGTCTCAAATTAAAAATGCGTGCGGGTGGAAAATAGATTTTCAAAGTAGTTAATCGAAAAGAGGTAATAGGCAATTAGGCAACTTGTAGTTCTAACGAATTCATAAATTGTATGTTGTTGTTGAGTCAGTATTCACAAACTAATTAGAATATTAGCATGCATGGCTGCTAATTTCCAATAATAATCAGCTTGTTGTTATTATTCTTTTCTTGTCACTTGTTTTGTAATATATTTTTAGTGAGAAGCCAACCATATATTCTATCCAAAGTATTTTTTTCGCCAACTTGCAACAAAAAAAATCGTGTTCGAAAATCTTCCTCCATGGCTTCCTTTTTATTATCATCATCGTCAACATCTGCAACGTTATGGACACCATCTTTCTTATGGATATCCAGGGTGTATCAATAAAATGGCGTCTCTAAGGAGGTACCCAGGTAATAATTACGTAGAAAAAAAATTCTACACAATTCCGATCAATTTTACAATAGTCCGTGTTATCGTTATTCAAAAGTTATTAGAATTTGAACAAGTGTGTACCACTACAAACATGTCGTGTAATTTAATGAGTTAGCACGTCGCCCACTCCATTTAATTTCTCTACTGCAAACATTTTGAACGTGACGAACATTTCACCGGATTTGGAAGCGGCCTTGTCAACTGTTATCAAGAGTCTTGATTCAAGACTAATCCATTCATTTAATTTGTCATTAAAATCGTATAACAAATAGTGTACGTTTAGTTGTAGTCATTTTATGTTTTGTTGTTTGAGGAAGCTTGATTATGTTTATGATTTTAATTACATAATTGTTGTCTTTCTAGAGGATAAACGACGATGGCTCCTCCAATATTTGCCGACTTGGGGAAGGCCACCCGAGATATCTTTGACAAATCCTATATTCTGGACGTTTTCAAGCTGACCGCAAAGACGCAGACATGTGGAAGTATGACATTGAAGACCGACGTTGTGCACAAGTTTGAGGATGGCAAGTTCAGAGGAAATGTTGAGGGTACCTATCCGATTCCTCTTTACGGCCTAACATTCACCAAGAAGTGGAACACAGATAACGTGATTGGATTGGCAGCAGAGCTAGCGAACCAAATCTATCCTGGGGTTATCCTGAAGGCTGAAGGTAGTTTTGCTCCTGACACCGGAGTCAAGGACGGGATTTTGACGAGTACATACAAGCACGAAAATCTTACAGCTCAAGCTCTGTTCGGCGGTGGCAGTGGAAATGATGAGAACAATAATCAGAAGTTAGAAGCGAGTGTGGTTGGAGGATATGAGGGGTGGTTGGCCGGAGGAAAGGTTGAGTTTGACAACACCAAAGGAGAAGTTAAGAACCATTTATATGCGCTTGGACATTCTTACGGAAATCTTCAAGCGTTTGTCATTTGCAAAAATCTTGAAACGTACACCGCACACATTTACCAGCGAGTGAATAATCGACTTGAGATGGGACTGACTTTTGGAACTGATTCACAAGCTGCTGGTGGTGGTGGAAATAGTAGCAGTGGAATCGAAGGTATGGAAGGTGACGAACAGAGTGGTGGTGGTGGTGGTGGCAGAGGCGGCGGCGGGGGTGGCCAAGGAGGCGAAAGTAAACGGATTTATAAGCTTGGGGCACGCTACCTTCTGAGTGAGGACACATCGCTTCGTGCCAAAGTGGACAATGAAAGTATGATTGGGCTCGGGCTGGAGACCACTGTTCAAGGGTGTGTCAAGCTTATATTTTCATGCTTACTCGATGGGAAAAAGTTGAATGAGGGTGGACACAAGTATGGAATGGGTGTTGAAATTATGTAGTTGAGGAAGGAAGTTCAAGAGTTATGTATTTATTCATAAATTTATGCTGGCCTAATACCAACCACCAACAAAAACCATCGCAGACGAAATTCATGTGAAAAAAATCGATGAAAACCCAAAACTAATATTTATGAAATATTTCTGTCCGGAATGTTAAAATCATGTACATTCAGAAATGTTGGCAAATAAATTACATCTTTTGATTTATTATTAAGTTATCCTTGTACTTTCATTTGCACACTGTAGAGCCAAGAAATAATTATTCCACCACTTGATTACATTATAATATACAAGTCATAATAGGCGGATGATCATGACCACCTGCATTCTACCTGAAAAATACAAATACGGTAGTACTTTCAAGAGCACCGCGCACCTTTCCAATTATGTCCAAAAGTCAGTGCGCCACTTTACATTTCAAAACCTAAACATTCACCGAGCAACATTCATTTGAGCTGTACATCATACATCAGCATAACATCATTAAAAATAATTACTTCGAGGTGGTATGAAAAATTTGTCTGAAAAAGGAGAATCGCATAAGAGCTTTTAATTTCAGTAATATATACAAAATATACATACATTAATGCTTATTCTGTAAAGCGTTTTGTCATAGCCTTTTTTGCCGTTTTCTTTCTTTTTCACGCTTACTTTCGCATGATACGATTATGTCTGTCATATCTCTTCTTTCGGAATTTGAAATTTGAGCCTGTCATTTCGTCTGCATGTCCGCTTTTCTGTACCACATGCAGATAATGACGCATCTTGATTTCTGAACTTTCTGGTTATATTTTAATACGCAGACAAATTCACGGCTTGAGCATAATATTATATGTACATGTTCACAATAATCATCAGCAGCACTCGAATATTACCGACTTACCCATTACGTTTTATAGCTCCTACATATTTGAAGACAACAACAACATGAAAACTTACAGAAGCGATGGTGCATAGTGCATATATTGGATAGAGGCAATGCAGAGAAAGCTAAACTGCCAGAAGCTCCCATAATTCTCATTATCACCATTTGTATTTGCTATATATCGTCATCATCTGCAGAAGCGATGGTGCATATATTGGATAGAGGCAATGCAGAGAAAGCTAAACTGCCAGAAGCTCCCATAATTCTCATTATCACCATTTGTATTTGCTATATATCGTCATCATCAACCCATGATCATCATCATCATCATCATTCCTCCCGTAGTCATCATCATCTTCCTTTAGCGCTTCTTCAGCGAAATTCTTCAATTTACAAAATAGAAAATCGAGAAAGATGCGGAGATAGAGAGTAATGTAACAAACAGCATGTGATTGCATCTTTATTCAGAGCAACAATAACAAACATATTATTATTATTACTTTATATACCTAAGTATGATAATGGCAAAATGTGTGCTACCAGAAAAGCTCTTCCCTATTTTGCTCTCTTCCATTTCCTAGTGTAGTACATATAAACGATGATGGTTTGTAATAATCAAATGAAGCTGGAGGAAAGCATCACTCACTCCTCACACAACAAGGTTGAGAGTTTCTCCTTCAAAATATATACGCTTTTCTCGGTTACTTGTATATTAAGTACACTCTTAGCTCAGTCAGACTCTAATGTAGGTAGGTATGTATGTATATTATACTATATACAATCGTGGAAAATAGCTCGACTTGAAGAATGGAGGATGAGAGAAAATAAGCAAGAAGAAAGCACACACGTATAACACAATGGCATGAAATAGCATGCGAAACTTTTAAAAGGAAAAGAAACAGTCAAACAGATGTGAAAAAGCACTATGTAGAAAATGATAATGATGATGATATGATGATGCTGTGAAATAGAAAAGGATACAAGACTTTCACTTGCCATAATCATGAAAGCTTGTGTGAGCGAGTTTGAGTACTCACCACAGACGACAGCCGAGAAAACAGTCAAAATATACAATGCATTTGTGTAATGTACGTGCTTTACTCACCATCATATGTACATAATAATATACACGTAGAAAATTTAAAAGATAAGATCCACACAAAAAAATATACAGCAGTAGTTGTAACAAATATGAAAATATATACATTTTAAGATAATATATGACACATACATTGTACTTGTATATTTGTAGAGGGAAATAATAGGAAAAAGTAAAAAGTTGAAGAGCCAAGTAGTCATTTTCTAAATGAAGCAGCAGGAGGAGTAGTTGTGGTGGTAGGAGAAGAAGAAGAATAAGAATGCGTGCATATTTACTTGGGTGATGATGATGATGATGGTGCCTGTGTGTGTGTCGAGCGAAAAAAAAGTCCTTCTCATCTCATTCAACTCTTTTCACTCTGTTTTGCTGGTACCAGAAAATTATATGCGTTGTGTAAGTTACATGGTAATAAGAAGAAGGAGGTAATATGGTATAGTATTTTATGGTAGTTTGGAGCAATAAGAGACCACTTGAAAACCTCATGCATTCATTTTCCATCATTCCATCTCATTTTCTGGGCTACGCTTCTAGTCTACAATGTATATGTGTATATTATATTGCAATGGTTATTGCCATTACCACTGCCGATGGGAAGAAAAGCAGCATACATATATACAACTTATACAATCTCTTATACAACTAACTACTTCGTTTCTGTAAAAAGCAAAAAAAAATCTATTTCAACCACAATTTTAATGTGCCCCTTGTTGTTCAACCCTGACTTGGCTTGGCTTTTATTTTCCCTTCTTTTTCT
>JAITYZ010000447.1:0-17712 GCA_027744595.1 Paronellides praefectus | reverse complement strand
ATTATTATGTCTTTCTTGAGTATTTTTATGGCATACAGCTCATCCGTTCCTTTTCGCTCAGCAAGCATTACCTATAAACACACACATACAAGAACATGATATCATATAAAATATACAGTCACACATCAAATTCTACACACAAAACATTGATATTGATAGAAATCATGAAATCCGCTTAGCATCACATAATCTTTTTCATTCAACTCCTTCCCAACTCCCCCACATCCCTCCCTCACCATCCTTTTTCAGTATCTACTTCCTCATACCTTTCAATTCTATTCAATTGATCATACATAATAATAATAATGATAAATAACAATCCATAGCTGCCTGTCTACCAATAATAATAGTTTATGTACTATGAATGCAAAAGGCAGATAGGAGAATCTTCATCATCATCATTTCCTCATTATACTTTACTTTACAGATCATCATCAATAATAACATCATATTTTTTTGAGGCAACAAGGCGCCCACGTACTACTACGTACCTTGCCAAAGCTTCCTTTTCCTAGCACCATAAGGAAGTTGAAATCAGAAGAACGAATCACATCCTTTTTGCTCATATTATGGGGAACCTCTTTATCCTCGCCGACTGGAGCTCGACGTTCGTTTGAGATCGACGATTTCTACAATTCGTAAACACAATCAGTCTGGCATTAGCAAAATATATAGAAAATATGCTTTAATGTAATCTTTTTTCCTGTTTTGGAGAAAAAAACATAATTTATAAAGACAAAAATAGGCATATTTTCCGATCTAGATTATCATTATTTTATCGTCTTATAATATATATATAACGCATATATTTACTTTGTATTAATATTTTTATTATTTAATATTCTCTAATATCACCTTATCGAACAAAAAAATAGATATAAAAATAAAAATCAAACTTCTCATTTTTGTTCTCATTCATGCGCTCAAATTGCGTATTAGAGCATGCCATATAAATTATTTGTTCCGCTGTCTATTAGACTATTATATAATGTTATCATAATAAATAATAAAAAACGAAGATTCCGCGAAAAAAAACGAGATGCTTACATATTCACTAGAGAATCAAGTTAAAAGAAAATGTTGTTTACGAAACAAGAGAAAATGAGCCTATCTAAAAACGGAAGAAAAAAAGGAAAAGCTATCTAATATGCTTGTTTTTTTCGTTGAGATACACCCATCCTTGTTTTTTTTAGAATGAGATAGCATCCACGTAACGTCCATGAAGTCCCATTTCCCATCCTTCGGATTGTTAGGAGAGCAGAGAGCAAGGATGTTTCTCAGGTGGGTATATCTACACCGGCATGTTTCATATTGCCCCACGTGTCAATGTACAAAAGGGAATAGAAAGGATTTCACCTGAGAAACTTTCTCCGGCATATAGAGCGTATATTTTTTGGTTTATTCATGAATCAGTGCGCACATAAATAATTAATTTTGGAAAATATGAAAGACATGTCAACCCGAGAAACATTCCTTGCGTACTTCCTGTTCCACAATTGACTTTGACAACTCAACTTTTTACTACCGACTTTGTACACCTATAATTCTACATTCCTTGCAGCGACACAAAAACCAACAGTTTACACAAAACCAAAATTGTGAAATAATGTAATGGCATGCATTAAAGTTATTAACTTTATACAGTAATTATAGTTTTAAAGTATTATTCTTGTGAAAAGCAAGCAAATATTATTTAACAAACACATGTCAAAACAAATTGCTCAATCATTTATAATAATAATAATTATTAGTATGTAATGTTAACATATGGTGACACGTGACAATAAGTTTTTATGTGCGTGCCAAAATCACTACTCACTACACTGTGTTGTGTGCATCACTTTTCTCTATATGCTCTACTTTCTCTAATGTATGTGGTTTGGTTGCACTACTAATCTAAAACTTCTAAGTCTACAAAGGCTGCCAATTAGTATTGACAGGTGAGTTGGGATTGGATTTTCTACAAGGGATTATCTTTCTTTGCTTTTTTTACATTACAACATACAGAGTCAATGGTTTACCTTGATTTGGGTCTGACTTCTAACGCAAATACTTGTGCCCTGTTTTGAGTGCGTATTCATCATCAATTCAAATCAATTTTTTCATTCATCGTCACAAGAAGAAGAGAGCAAGCACCACACAGCAGAACAAAGAGACAGAGAAGAAGAACAAGTGAAAGTGAAAGAAGAGAAGAAAAATATATTGATTTATATATACACAGTCAAATGTATACATAAACAAAAGTGTTGTGTTGTTGTTTTCTTATATTTACAACATGGGAAACAATATTTGTGGCTTTTGTGGCAAAATAAAAAGAAATATCAACGTTTTAAATAGATTTTGAAAAAATTAAAATCGAAACAAAGTACACAACCGGTTTTTCTAAAATCTGATTTTACAAGAAACAAAAGGAAAAGGAGAAAAAAGCTACAAAAAATATATTCTGGAATGTGCACGCACGCAACTTCAAAAGTTTTGTTTTGATGCTATTTTTGTCGATACGCGGTTTGCACAGTAAAAAAAATATTTCAAAGGAGAACTTTTTCTTCTTGAAAAAACTAAAAAATGTGTTCTTTGAAAAAACAAACGTTTTCTTTAAAACTTTCAATTTCAAACAAACAAAAATTGTGTACTTTTTATTTACAAAGTTGGTATGTATTTTACTTCTAAGATATTAATTTTTTTTTTTCAAAAAAAAAATCCGAACAAACAAGATTAAGATGGAAGACAAGGGAAAACATTTTGATTTTGAAAGGTGAAAGATTATAGGTGTGCATTTCAATATACTTTGTTTTCTATCGTGCGTTTAAAGTATCTTTTTGCTTAAATCATCATCATCACGAATCACAATTCACAATTCACATACAAAGAAGTACGAGAAGAAATATAGTCAAAAAGTAAACACAGATACATAAATAGTTAAATAATTTACTTTTTTTTCTGTACAAAAGTTTTTGATTGAAATTTTATGAATCACAAGAAAGAGGAACACTGGAATTCTTACCCGCATTTGAGTCTTAAGAGCATGAAGATCAGCACCTTCCTCCGGAACGGGAACGTTATAAAACTCTCCCTCCTCTGCGGTGAGGAGTTTGTACCACCCTTCCACAGGATTTTTTAGCACCTCCGACACCCCAAACGAGAGTGAGCCCATAAAGTCATTTCGAGAAGTTCCTAAAAGAATTTAAATATAATAAACGTATAATTGTTTGAAACATAGACTCCTTCTTATTGTCACACAATTAAATAAGTAAAGCAAATAAATAGTAAAAAACTGACGATCCCAATCCCAGATTTCCAGTAAAAGTCTCCTATCCTTGTCTTCCGGTTTGAGATCACTGCAATAATAACGAAAAAAGCTACTCTCCCTCCTCTGCGGTGAGGAGTTTGTACCACCCTTCCACAGGATTTTTTAGCACCTCCGACACCCCAAACGAGAGTGAGCCCATAAAGTCATTTCGTGAAGTTCCTAAAAGAATTTAAATATAATAAACGTATATTTGTTTGAAACATAAACGCATCCCTGTATACCCATCCTTATTATCACACATTAAAACAATTAAATAAGTAACGCAATTAAATAGTAAAAAACTGACTATCCCAATCCCAGATTTCCAGTAAAAGTCTCCTATCCTTGTCTTCCGGTTTGAGATCACTGCAATAATAACGAAAAAAGCATGGGACATGACTTGTGCGTCTATAGCTAGACTTTGTGAGTCACAAGTTGTGACAGAGTAATAATGTCACGTACAAGACTGGCGTGTTTCACTATATCACGTTTACACGAAAAATATACGCCACCCAAATCCCCCAAATATAAATCATTTTTATCCTACTATCGATGCATGTGATCTGTTTAATTCATTATCAATTATCATGATTCATCACTGTACCCTCAGCTGTAAGTTTATTCCCGACACAAGTGATTTTCAGCTCAATCCTTCCACGGCGTTCGGTATGGTCACAACCGCACAGATTCGGCACGCTTTCCACACATCTCTTGTGTACATTCATGTCACATGCTACGCAAAAAAACAAACAGAGAATCAATGTCATCATATCATCATCATCATCCATCAACCAATATAAAATATCTACCTATGTACTTAATTTACAAAAAAGCAAGCAAGCTATAGCAAAAGTCTTATAGTAAAGCACACAAAATTTCAAAAAATCCTACAAAAAAATAAAATCAATTTTTTATAACCCCCCAAAAAATACACACTCAACAAGAAAAAAAACAACATGAGCAACAGCTAACAACATTTTCCACTTATTTCATTATTTTTTCATTCACCACCAAATAAAAGTTGCAACAGCCAAAAAAGTTACAGTCAAGCAAAAACGTGTGTTATTTCACACTTTCACACATTGTAAATCTACTACCTACAGAATTTTATTAGTATTTTTTTTCTGTACATACATATTACATATATGCTTAACAAAGAGTTATCATTGATCTTTTTTTTATAAGCAACCAACATAGTTTCTACATATTTATATTAAGTTTTTTTTTCTACACCCACCCTTGCATTTCATGCCCTGCTTGCTAATCCCATGCAGCATGCTCCCACAATGATCGCAAAAAGTTCCTGGGATATAGCTGTGTTCTCCCCATTGATGACAAGGCAAGTTCTAATCACAATGAAAGGAGTATAAAAAAGCACATTTAAAAATAAAAGCAACCACCAAAAAACAGAAGCTCTCATAAAAATACTGGTGGACCCATAATGGTATCAAAAAACCACTGTAAAAATACTACACAGGAGAAAGTGAGAAAAGAGGATGATCCCATCATGTACTGTTCCTCGCACACAGTTCCCATTAAAATGGACAATAGACACAAAAGTGAGGATAATTAGAATTAGACAAGAGAGAGACCATTTTACACACCATTATATTACTTTTTTATTATTAAAGCTATTGTTAATCTTATTATTAACATTATATGCACTAAATTATACTCATCTCTGTATGTAGTGTTATAAAGGCTAGCACTGCTAGCTATATACTGTAAAACTGTAATAGTGGTACTATTACCATCACAATAAAGCTATTGTTGTAAGGCACACACTGAAAAGAGAAAAAAACAGTGTTGACAATGACAAGGATGAACACACAGAGAAGGAAAAAAGAAAGAGAATAGAGAGAGACCATTTTACACACCATTATATTACTTTTTTATTATTAAAGCTACTGTTAATCTTATTATTAACATTATATGCACAAAATTATACTCATCTCTGTATGTAGTGTTATAAAGGCTAGCACTGCTAGCTATACTGTAAAACTGTAATAGTTGGTGCTATTACCATCACAATAAAGCTATTGTTGTAAGACACACACTGAAAAGAGAAAAAAAACAGTGTTGACAATGACAAGGATGAACACACAGAGAAGGAAAAAAGAAAGAGAAAGGCTGTGGCAGAGTAACATTCTACATTAGACAATTTGTCATTGTCCTTCTCTGCTTTTTGCACAATGGACAAGCAAAACAAAAAAAACGGTTTAGCAGAGCATGACAGAATTAGAGCAGAGGAGAAGTAAAACAAGATGACACTTGCAAACTAAAAGCAATCACATCCAAAATAAAACTTTATTTTTGTGTTTTTTTTCTCCTTTTGTTTTGCCACTTGTTCTGCTGATTACAATAATTGTAAAAAAAATAAAAAGCCAGGCATTATAGTAGTTGTGTAGTAGTAGTAGTAATAGTATACTCATTAAAAAGATAGAGCAACAGAGACAAACAAAAAAAAAGACAGAATATATAAACCCATGTAATTTTGGTTTACTATAAATTTTATAGTATATAAAGTGTCTAATTTTTTGAGGTGACAAACAGTGAAAACTTAACATCAAATAGAAACATAGAGAAACAAAAGCATGCATGCGGCTGATTTGCAGAGCAGAGCAAGAGAGAAAAGAACTCTTTTGTTTTTTAAAAGGCTATTTTGCTGCGTTTTTATATACCTGTACACTTCTGTCCTTGATTAAGGATTCCATAGAGGAGGGAGCCGCAATGGTCACAAAATGTGGGACTACCGTAGGTATGATTTTTGAATTTGTGTTTTGTCCGTGAGTTCCTATATACATAAATTGTTTAAGGTACACATTCACACATACACGCGCCGTCATACAATATACATTCATGTTATGTACCAAATATATGTCCTATTATTTTGAGAATAAATGGGTAAATTGATTTTCCTTTTTTTTTAAAGAAAACGTAATGACGTAGTTAATTTGAGATTTTATGCTGATTACTATAAATTATGTACTTATTTCATATTGTACGGTACTAACTATATGGGTATACCTATTAACCTATGTATATAATGTGTAGGTATAGATGTATGTCTTGTTTAATATGAGATTCTATTATTTTATAAAATAGTAGCAGCTTTTGTCCTATTCTTCTTTTTTAACTTGTTTCTTTTGTGACTATATAACATGCCTACTTTTAGAAAATGTAGATAATTCAATGAAGGACCGCGACCGGAGAAAGAGAAAAGATCCATATATCCTTATCGTTTCAGGAAAACCAAACTATATATATCATCAGCATGTAAATATATGTATATAAATCATGTGTGCGTAGAAAAGAAGTAGAAGGAGGAGGAGGAGAGGAGTGCCGCCGCCGCCGGGAGAAATTGCTTTTGTCCTATTCTTCTTTTTTAACTTGTTTCTTTTGTGACTATATAACATGCCTACTTTTAGAAAATGTAGATAATTGAATGAAGGACCGCGACCGGAGAAAGAGAAAAGATCCATATATCCTTATCATTTCAGGAAAACCAAACTATATATATCATCAACATGTATATATATCATGTGTGCGTAGAAAAGTAGTAGAAAGAGGAGGAGGAGAGGAGTGCCGCCGCCGGGAGAAATTTTGGGAAAATGAGATTTGAGAAATGAAGTAGAAGAAAGGGAGAGAAAAGAAAGGAAGAGGATGCACAACATCCCAAGCACAAAACAACTACAAACACACATCTTGTTAAACAAAATGAGATTGTTGATGTGTTTTTAGGCTAGCTGCTGTGGTTATGTAATGTTGATGAAAATGGTTTTGTTTTCCATCTTGTTCCCTTCATATTCCAAAGAGAAAAGTAATTTTTAGGTAAAAGTATTAATGTAAACATGTATGCATCCCTTGTGTATTTATGTGTGCGTGTGTTTTTCTGTTTTGTGATGATGGTAGGAGGATGTATGTATACATATAATACATTGGAGAGAAAACAATGAGCAATTTTGCTTTTGCTTTTTGTAAATAAAATAAGGAGAGAATTTGAAATTAGGTAGTTTAAGTCAAGTTATATAGCCATATAATGTGTGGTTTTTGTGTGCGGCCCTACCACATGGTTATACTATCATGTGACATGTTAAATGTTAAATATGGTAAGAAAAATATATATTTGTATCATGAAATGAAAAAGTATTTTTTATAACGTACTTACATGGGACATACATGCCCATGCCCGTTTTGAAATGGTATCAACAACAATACACACACACACAAGAGAATTATTACCATTATTATTGAGGACAAACCGGAAATTAAATTTTGTGACAGTGACAATGATATTACAAAGTGTATGTACTTGTATTGTAGGCCATGACTATATAAATATATGTGTTGATTGTGATACGCTTATATATAAAATATTGTACAACGTTTTTCTTTTGCCTTTCCTTTTCCAAGAAAATATAATATGTAATAATAAAATAACAACCCTAAAATATTTTCTGCTGCAGCTACTCTCCTTCAAAAATTGAAAGATATATAATTACTCACAGTATTGAAGAAATAAGGAGCTTTATATTTTCTTCCTCCAAAATGCTTACAAGAAGCAGATGACGATGATATTATGATGATGGGAGAGAAAGTCTGCCTCTAATAAAGTATTTATGTACTTACGTATGAATGGTTATATTACTTCCTATTATTTTTTTACGGGTGACCTAATTAAATCATTTTTTTGACAAGGAACGCGCGAGACCACACAACCACCCGACCACCGGCCGCATCGGGGTGTGCGGTATATAGTATCAAGGAAAAATGGCAATACGATGGGTAGTAGTAGTAGTTTAAGGACAGCATTTTGTTACATTACTAGAATACGTCCAGTGTGTCATCTCACCCACTAGTCATAATAATAATACAAAACAACAACAATACATATTATAGTTCATCTACTCATACAAAAAGGTATATAAATACTTGGGAAGCTACTATTTTTTGGTTTGTATGTACTTACATCAGAATCCGCTCCCTGGTCCACCCCAGGACACGTGAACGTGACAAACTCATGGCATCTCTTGTGAACGACAAAGCTGCAAACTAATGTATGTAGGTATACATATTAAGGAACAGAACATAAAAGAAGAGGAAAGAAAAAAAACTTGTTAGCAAAATGGAAGAAGAAAAATAATAACATTACAACTTAATCTCATATATATTCCTCTTCCTCTCTACTGTCACTCAAATTTATGTTCCAAGCAGTAAAAAGTATTATTATTATGATTTAATAATTCAGTAAAAGTAGAAAACATAACTGACTTACTTTGACACTGATATCCCTGCTTTCCAAAGCCCCTGTTTTAGGAAGAGAAAAAAAGAGAAAGATATAAAATGAGAGTGTTGTAAAATAATTTGATTATGTATTACTCACTCACTCCAGTTACATAAGACAAGACATGGTGCAAAGCACAGCAAAATATTTTATTATCTGCTCAACCACACACACGACTACTCTCCATTGTCTTGTTTGCCTAAAAGAAGCTCATCATCGTCTTCCTCTTCTTCTTCCCAGTGAAATAGGCTTTATGCGAATGTTGATGTGACATGACCTTAATAACCTCAATGTATAATGCATACAATCCACAACTGTACAATATTATTGTAAAGATGATGATCATCATCATCGTGACAAGGCGAGCATTTCCTTATTTCCTCAATGTTCGATCTCCTAATCTTTATTCCAATCATGACTTTTGTCATCCTCATCACATGACATATTACAGCTTTTTACAGAGAAACGTTTCTTTCATTTTCCTTTGAACATGAAAAACAGCAGAATATCCTGTCAATAAAAATCTCATTTTTAACCAATCAACCAACCCAGCCACGAACAACTCCCAAAGCAATATACCCCACACATACAAACAAACATCTATTAATATTAGGTATGTAGCCAACCACACTTGAAATTCGGTTTGAGCGACGTGCCATATTATGATGACTTATGGGATGAAGACAATAACTAATTGAATTTTCATCTCTTATACGAAAGTGGAATAGCATAAAGAAACGACAGAGATTGTAATCCAATGAAAAGGAATACGGGAAAACCGGGATAGAATGAAAGAAAGAAAAATGCAATTTCTCCAGGTTCTTTCGAATGTGACAAGAATTATGATGATGGTTGGTTGGTTGGTTGGTTGGTGATGGGTTGGAATTTAGACGCGTATTCGGGTTTTATGTACTGCCTGTGGTTTAATGTCATTATACCTATTACTTTGGTACTGAATGCATAGACTTTAGTCTTTTGGCTTTGGTTGTAATACGATAGTTATGACACAAATTATTTTTATTATTATTCATACAAGCTAATATCTGACTTTTGATGACAGCAAAAAAATCTCCGTTAGTTTTTTGAATCTTGCTACAATGCATATCATGTCCCATGGGCCATGGGATAATGTAAAAGCAAATAAAAATTAATGCATTGAAATAGATCACAGAATCCATCAAACAGTATAAAAAAGTGCTTTTGAAAAGTGTCAGTGTGGATTCCTAAATACATCAAATAAAAATAAAAACGTGAAAATAAACGTTGGAAAATATGTAAAAGACTTAAAAGTGAAAATTACGTTCATTAATTATTTCAACTTTTTTTCCAAACCTGTGTGAATCAATACAGCCACATATCGATATAGAGACTTAAAAATTTCAAAATAAAAGGTTGACTCAACCTGGTTGAAAAAGAACCACAAGCTTTTTTCAACTGACAAGACCCACTTGTCTTGTTATAATAGTGCAGTGTGTGCGTGTATGTGTGTTGAATTTGAATACACAGTGTAACTCTTTTTAGGATGACGTTCCAGGTAGCCATGTTTTATTTGACGGTGCCTTTGCATATTCAATTGAATATTGAATGGATACACACGGATGAATGATCCCATGTAGCAGCAGCAGTGTTATTATTATTAGTGTAGTGAGTTGTATATAATGTGTGTTCATGCTCTGTTTGGTATGTTTCTGATGATGATCCATACCCTCAACCCCACATGACATGATCTCTGTCATGATCATCATTCCCATCAACGTTGCTATTATATGCATGCATGTCAAATTTCCGGATGGATTGATGTAGGAGAAAACTAGAGAAAGTCACGTTACTACATGAAAAATGCACACAAAAGAGGTAGGAATAGACACCCACTACTTGTTCCACTACTTTGTAGAAAATAAATAGAACAGAGAAAAGAGTAAAAACTCACTCTGTAAAGAAGAGAAGGAAACCATACAAATTCTACAAAATGATATTCCGCTGAAAATCATACTTTTACATATAATATTGCATATATGTATGGTATTATGTCGCGTATTTTACAATAATGATAATATTTTCTGCCTAATAATATATTCCAATTTCATGATTATGATGATAGCTTGTCATATTTCAGCAAAAAATTGTATGGTATTATGTCGCGTATTTTACAATAATGATAATATTTTCTGCCTAATAATATATTCCAATTTCATGATTATGATGATAGCTTGTCATATTTCAGCAAAAAAAATAAACTTGGAGGGATTCCCTCCTTCATCATCACCAAACCGAGTGGAATATGGGTGGTATAGCGGGGGTTTGATGGTGATGAGCGTGATACTTTGGCTTGGTTGCTTGCTTGCACAAGCATAAAATTAGGAGGCATGCCATATGAAATCCATATCATCAGGTTATCATCATGCGGCTGCACACACGCAGACACATAATCTACTCTTTACGGAGAAAGGTAACGGTAAATATGTAACGGAAACCTAATAACGCACACGCTTTAATAATAATAATCATACAAAATGGCGTATATCTAGTTATTTTCATGCATGCATTGGCATTTCCAGCGTTCTCCTCGTCATTTCCATCAAAGTATGTTTAGTGACAAGATTGTGGTCGGACAACTCATTTTTTTTTGAAATTATGGTTATAAATGTGCTCAGTTTTCCATGTGCAAGTCAACCTGTTTTTAGCCCCTACATTTCGAAATTTTCTCTCTCAGCTCTCAGTTTATGTAGTTTGTTTGTTGCATGTTTCTATTACATCTAAAGGTAATAATAATAATAATTGAATTACATTCTTCGTTTGTGAATATTAAATATTTCCCCTGGACTTTTTCTAGCATCCTTACATGTTATGGTGTAGGTAGGTATGTATATTTATTTATGACTTAACCAGGGAAAGACGATCAAGGTGAAGTAGTATGCCATTGAGCAAGTTGAGTTTTTTTGCAATCATCACTTTTACCCCGCATCCAATTTCCACAAAAATAAAATGTCTTTCCAACATACCTAAATATTATACTGTGTAACGAAGCAACAACCATCATCATTTCGTGAAATCGATTGCAAAAGTCGTTCATTCTCTCTCTCTCTCTCTCTCTGGTAAGCTTGGTGTATGTTCCAACCTGGCAAGTCAAATCAGAAGAGTACAAGAAACCCAAAAAGTGAAAAGGGAGAAAAAACGAGACTGTTTAATGGAATTTATTGCCTTCCTATTATACAGAATTACGAAATAGCATATAATCTAGACTAACCTCTTGAGTGACTCTCTGCATTGCATATTATATGAAAGTGAATACGCCAGACTATTACGAGTGGCACATAAACATGAAACATTTTTTAAAATGTTAATTTTTAAAAGAAACAGGTTTGGTGGGAAAGGAAGGGGATTGTAAAAGGACTTTGAACATGCTACTATTCCCGATCCTCCAGTGGCATCCTGGCATATAACATGACCTTATAACAAAAAGACACAGAGCAGCAGCTGTGCAAAAAAAGTAAAATTAGAAAATTGACTAGAAAATAAGCTGTATAACAAACACATACACAAACAAAACCAAAAAGAGTCACGTCAAATGACACGACAAAGAAGTAAAGCAAGCTGCGAGAGAAAAGGACACACACATCCACACATGTCGTGTGTGTGTTTGGAGGAATAAATGGACATTATGGACAATTGGTTTTTCTTCTCCTTCATCTTTTAAGATGCACATACACACATTACACATTTTGTTTGGCTAACTAAAAAAAGATGAGCAGTGTGTATCTCGTGTGTAGCACCGAAGAAAACAGCAGCGCACTGTCCATGAATAATCCAACTTTGCTGGGTAGGCTTTGCCTTTCCCATTTCAAGAAAGAAGACAAAGTGGACCCTGGTGTGTCAGTAGAGAGTGTAATCTATGAATGCACATGGATGGAAAATGGAACATACAAGAAAGCTGTAAAACATTCTATTTTTTTCGTCTTCTCCAAGAAAAAAATATAATAGTAAATCCTTAAATTGAAGTTTGGAATGGTAAAAACGGGTAGACAAGCATTTAGCAATAGCAGCAGTCATCTTGTTTCTGTTGTACTAGTAAAGCCAATCCACTAAAAAACTGAACAAAAGACCCATTTCCTTCATAGTATTTTTTGTCTTATTCGTCTCAAAACCTTTTCAATAGAAGAATAGGTTGTTGTATGCATGTTGTAGTTCACAGGATAAGATAAAAAATAGTGCACTAAAGGTAGTTGGAAATATGGAGGTATATATTGTATTCATTGGAGGGAAAATGACGGTCACGATGAAGATCATCATGGAGGAAACTCGTAAGCAGCAACCAGAAAAGGAAGTAGAAAAGCTCTCTCTGGAATTATCTCCTGAACCGAACATTCAACATTATGCTTTTCATCCTTTTTCCTTGGCATCGCATGGCATCAGGGTTTTATTAGAGGAAAACCCCGGTAATTTTTTATACAGGAGAGAGAAGTAAATATTATGTATATAGAGAGATGAGATGATGATCGTGTTCTCTATATAGGAATGGTGGTGGTGGTGGTGGAGGTAAAGGAGGAAACCATATATTGATGTTACCGGAGTTGGAGTGCAAATGACTGCGAGGAGCTTTGGATGATATGCGCTTTGAGCCACTGCTGCTGCTGGATTTCTACTTCACATACCTATCTCCTTGCTGAACATCATTGTTGTTTCGTGAGAAGCATTGAAAGAGCTCATTTTCAATTCTCAAGCTGCTACTGTATTAGAAAGAGCACTTGATTCCTTCAGAATCGTAGATATATTGTTCCTTCTAAAATACAATCTTGTTACAAAAAAAACAGATGAGAAGGAAAAAGTTGATCAATGTGGCTAGCACAACAGTGCGGTTTGGTGGTGATCCTTTCTCTGGAGAAACTCCAATTTCAATGGACCTCTTGCTGAACACCGAACTTGATCATTTTCTGCAGCAAAAACTGCCACAAAACAAAAGTTGCACCTTGCATACAAAAAGGTGTGAAAGTACAAAAAGAAACGTGTAGTATGTATGCATGTATGTAGGTACATGCATCTATTTAACCAAAGCATAATAACAACCACCGCTACGGCAAATTATGTATGCTATGCCCCAAAGATTAGACCAACCACGCACCATACCGGCAACCGGAAAATTCGACTACCGTTAACTCTCATATATTTACCATCCATCTTCCTTCCTTTCATATAAAATTAAATGAAACAATCCAAATATAAAAATTTAATTAAAGTTAAAGAAGATAATTGATTTTCCACTCTTTGTACAATAATTATCGCATTAAAACCTCGTATGACTTTAATGAATGCGATTGTTTTAATAAGACCCAGACATTCACATAGTAGCAGTGAATACTAACAAGAGCAGGGTTGCCTGATTATTATCATCATCATCATCACTATATAGCCGGCTTAACTCATTTCTAGATTCATAATCCCTTTTCATTTTGTTTTGTTTTCAAATTTACATCCATTCTCTCTGTTGTACAGTTTAGGTTTGCTGGAGAAAGTGGAATTATAGCGAATTACATACATGTACCCCTGAAATCTAGTAACAAGCCAAATGAAAAAAAAATATTATCCAGGCTAAAAAGTTGCAAAAACCTCGAATATAATAACAGTGCGCACAAATGAAGAGAACAATCTCACATTTATATGCTATTAAGTTTGGTAGACTATAGTACACTACTAAACTAACAGACAGTGTAATAATGCATCAAGGCTTGTTGAGCACCAAACCACCGACACGATCAACCTCAACTTTACAACCAGCAGCGGACACTAGTGTATCCGCACAGTCGACCAGAATTTTAGCTAAGCAACCAACTCGAAAGTTTTTTTCCATGTCCAGTGAGCTTACAAATATATGTACATATTATATGTATGTCTGCCTTGGTCTCTCGTCTGCCACCCACCCGTCTCCAGTGATCATAAACCAAATAAAAAAGTATTTATTTTTTTTATTACCAACTGCCAGTCCAGGAAACGGACACAAACGACTACAAACACACAAAACTAGTGAAAATATTTACTTGCTCTGTTGCGCTATCCCCAAAAATGATGTCCACTATATACTACCACTACACAACTCAGCACCCCCCTCTCTCTCTCTCTCTCTACGCATGTTTCTATGTACGTTTTGCTTTGCTTACTCAACCCTGCTGTTTGGACATGTACAACAAAAACCGGAACCATAAATACTTGATCAGAATGCAATAAACAAAAACTAAAGGCTTGTGAAGAAGAAGAAAACTCTTGTCTTTTTTCATTGTTGTCCTTCATGTAGTAAAAAGCAGTTCACTAAAAATAAAAAGCGTAAGTAAAATAAAGTAAATATATAAAGCCCCTTACTCTCTCTCTTTCTTTTCTTTTTTTACGTACAACTAAAAGTTTAAGCAAAGCAAGCAAGAAAGGGAAGAAAAAAATGAAATGAAAACCTCGGAGCATGGAGCAGCAGCAAAAAAAACAAGGGAGAACAAAAGCATTATAATATGTAATATTAGCCTTTATATAAGTCCTTTTGCTTTTATTCTACTTGTTCTTTCTTCTTTTTTCCAACTGACAACATAGTCGTAGTGAAACAACAAAGCTCTTGTCCATATTTTTATACCATTATTCTGAAGATGTATAAAAAAACTTTCTTTTTCTTGACTATTTTCTCCATATATATGTTTATTTTCTATGTACTTTCTCTTCCTGTGTTGCTTTTCACTTCCTGCCTCTATATATGTTGCCTGATCCGTTGCTAAAACTTGCTGTACTGCTACCACTGCCGGTCTACAGATCTCTATGGTATACGAAACGATGGTTTTGGTTGGTTGTAGTTTTGGGAAATGTGGATGGGGAACAAGGTAGAGAAAGAGGGGAAAAAAAGTCCCTCGAGTGCACTTTCTTTTTTCATCCTTGTAGTACATCATCATTTTCAGGCATGTTCCCCGGAGAAAACCTTATTGCTTGAGAAAAGGTCTAAAAAAGATCAAGAGCCATCCAGACAACTTTACAAGTACTGTGTGTGTGCATGATCATGATGACGATCATGATGAAGACTAACATTAGGGGAATGAGAAAAGAAGAAAAAGGAATAAGAAGAAGAAAGAAAGACCATCTAAAGATGGTGATGACGACTATGACGATGTAAATGATGAAGACACATAACAACTTTTTTTTCGCTTCATTTTTCCCCCAGTTTAGTCAGTCAAGTAGGGAACATGATCATGATCACGATCAGCATCTTCATCATCATGAGCAACAGCATCAACAACAAATTCGTTCAAGACAATCTTGTTGAGGACATGGTCCATTTAAGGCAGAGAGAAAGTGAACATAAAAAGTTTAAAAAAAGAGAGAAAAAAATACTATAAAGAAAGAACATGAACAAAACAGATAGGTTGCGTGTCCTTTCTCTTTTATTTCTTCCTTGCTCCATGACTTTATACATGGTCCCTGTGTGTTTGAGCGCCGAGCGCGCGCGTTTTTTCCTCAAAGCTTTTGTGCTCTCCGCGTTCCAAGTTCTAGCATCATGGCGTGACAAGTCCTCTTCACTTGCCTTTGCACTGTAACTACACTTTATTTTCTTCACGGAAAAAAAATTTCTTCATTGAGTCGAGTGTTTTAGTTGTTTGTACGTTTGTTCTGTCTGTTTGTCTTGGAGAGTTTGAGTTTCCTTTTGAGAGGGGCCCTCTATATTTAATGAATATTGATGGCTTGACGGTGATGAACATGCATGATGACGGGAAGAATGAAAAGGGGTGGCTGAGAATTATGACCGTTTTTGTACACGGAGGTTTGTAGTTTAAGTAGGTGGCAATTTCCCACTTTGTGTACTTTTCCTTGTGTCATTGAGATACTCAATTTCCTCCTCTTACTTTCTCCTATTTGTATTTAATGTCCTTGTCCCTGGCTAAAATGAAATGAAGATGTTGTTACCCAACTGCCATTATTGTTCGACGGGCAGTGGTGTGTAGCTACAAAGAAAATGGCAACAAATTGGGTGAAGTGTAAACGTAAACCGGTCTCTGATACTGTGGTACTACTGGGTTCCTAGTAGGAACTTCCTAAGTGTATAGGTATGTATTAGGTGTATCCAGAGGAAATGAAAATAGTATCAGGGCTATAAGAATCCAGTAGTGATCAAGATGATCATGATCACGTGAAAGATGAGGACTAAATAATACTGTTTCTGGAGTACTCAAGTGGATGGAGGTGGAGTAGAGAAGAGAAATGAGAGCCATCATGACATGTCTCTTCACGAAAAAAAACTATAAACCCAAGGAAGAGACAAGAGAAAGTGAGAACATAGAACATTATTATTATCATGATCATCATTGAGATCTTGTTCATGAGAAGAGCATCTTGAACTGAACATCTCATCACTACACTCAAATTTTATTTTCGTTTTGTAGTTAAAGTTAAATAAACAAAAAACAAGCTTTATTTTATTTGCTGAAAGTTGTTTTCACATCAGAACACGGTTGACTGACTTAAGATTTTCACTATCAGGAACTATAAAGCATGGTGGACTAGCTAGCTATATGGTATCTTTTGAAGTGGCACAGAGAGTGGATTTATTAGTTTTTTGAGGTTCCAGGATCACTTGTACTTCAATAACTGCAACTATTTATATGGGTTTTATGTTACATGGTAAAAATGTAAGTTCCATACCAGCATTGCAGATAAAGATGAACGAGGAGAGAAAGATTTCGGCATTACATACATCGCTTTAGGCGAGCCAAATTTAACAACTTGCAAAACATTTACTTCTCATCTACTCACTCTCCATTCAAAACAATTATTAAAGATATTTTGGACGGCGGTGATATAGTACATTTGAATATTTATTGTTATTGTTTGTAAAATCTATTTATTTAGTCGACGGGGAAGTGTTTTTTGTACCAAGTTATTTTTTATAATCATCTTAATTAACTCTTAAATGGAGATACATAGGTATATGCATGCCTATATACACCCACTAGCAGTGCAGTGATTACACAACAACAAACATATAGCATAGTTTTAGGCCTTTTTTCAAGAGTTTCAAAACTTTATTCAAGATTTTCTTTTATACAATTATAATTACGCAATTAATTAAGCTCTTAACTTAACGCTCATTCAACTCAATTTCTAAAAAAAAGTCTCAAAC
>JAITYZ010000446.1:0-29417 GCA_027744595.1 Paronellides praefectus | reverse complement strand
CAATACCACATGATCATTGATCAATATATACTTACTTGATGATTACAATTTGGATAACAATTTTATATTTTGTTGTACCATTTTAATATATATTGAATTTTGGTTATGTATTTGTTAAAGGGTCTGAAAACTGGCATGTACTACTTGCGAACTAAACCAGCAGCAAATGCCATTCAATTCACTGTCGATAAATCGAAACTCAAGTCAAAAGAGGAAAATGAAGCTGGAATGGTATGCTCCCTTCAGAATCGAGATGAGTGCCTCATGTGCAGTGCTTAAATTTATATGAAGCTACCGGATAATATTTCCGTTCTTTTTTCTATGCTGTATTATAAAAACATGTACCCGTGGGGGTTTGTTAAAATGACATTTTATTTCTTAAACATAACCATCTTTTTTATAAATGTAGCAATTATTTATTGTTTATGGTTTTACAATAATTACCTGTTTGAAGTGTTTACTACAAAAGTTGATAACAAAAAAGTATGAATTTCTTGATGTTTTCAAAACAAAACGAATTATTAAAAATGGACGTAGGATGTATTGATGTATAAATACCTATATATTACACGTTTTAATAATTAAACTTTTAATTTGAATGAAGAAACACGCTACTATTTTTTCCTCCTTTACACGTGTCAAAGACTTATACATTTCATACTGTATACATTGAGACTCTCAATTTGAGTTGAGAGTGCTTGTGCTAGCTTATTTCATTTCATTTTCATGGTAGGATGGACGGTAAGAAAGAGTGAACAAAGTAATAATACGAGAGAGATAGCGTTGCGCGTGTGTGAGTGTATCCAATATTTCTAGGGATTACTGTTCGTGGCTAGAATGTTTCCTCCGAACCGACTGCCCGGTAACTCAGCCACCTCTTTCCACATATTTTCGGGAACAAAAAACTGTGTACATGTTTGTGTAAATCCATACTACGAAATCGGCTATGCACTGTACAATGCGGCACCACCTGATAAGTAGAAAACTTTTTGTCTTAAGTTTTTTAATATTTCCGTATTTGTCAAAGTAATACATTTTAATTATGTAAAAGCAATTGTACCAATAATCGATTTTAGACAAACCCCTTTTCTGCTATTTGGCTCATTATTTTTTAATGCATTTTGTACTTTTGTGGAAGTGATGGTGGTGAGCTATGTAATATTATAGTAATGTAGAAATGCTTTTCATTTCGGTGAAAGTATACAAGTAACGATTTTTTACAGTTTAGTGATGGAAGAAAGTGGAACCCTCGTTATGCATACAACATTCATACATATGAACATTAGGATTTTTCAAATAATTCAATACACAAACCATATTCATTAAAGTAAAACGCTACATAATATATAACGTCACGAACCTATGAAATTGTAAATGTACTTTGCTTCAAGCTGCCACTAACAATTATTGACTTGCAACTGCTGCTCAATTATTTAGTTGGTCAGCAGAATAGTGATTTTTCTGAATCCGATGTTGTTGGTCTCATCAACAATCACTTGAACACCACTGGAGACCAGAGTTGGTCAGTCAACGAATACATTCAAAAAAAATAGTACAAATACTGATGTTACTTTCATCAGTTTTTTAAAGACACTTTTCGCCTTTGTAAATCTTAATTTGTTAAAACAACCAAGTTTCGAACGTGCTGTCTGTTTGAGTTATAATATGGCACCTACTCCACCCAAAAATTTCTGGGGTCCTCCCACCTCAACACTCGACTGGTGTGAGATCAATTATGAAGTCAGCCCATTCGTCGCTGAATTTTGTGAGATACTCCTTAATTGTTATTTATATTTTTGTGTGTTTCCTATAATAATTCAAATTTTCACATTATTGACAGGGAATACGGTCAGCAATCTGGGAATGATCATCCCTTCAGCATTAGGAATCTACGAAATCATGCGTCTGGGTTTGGAACGGAAGTTTATTTATACACATCTTTGTTTAATAGGTACATACATACGTGCTTCGTTGAAGCTATAAGTATATTTTTGGTACTGTAGAGCATGTTATCTTGCGCTTTCTCACTTTCTCCAGAGTTTGTCAGTGTTTTTTCACTGAGGTAGTTTTACTCTTTTGCAGCTGTGGGAATCGGGTCATGGACGTTTCATATGACCCTTACGTACTACATGCAATTATTGGATGAGATACCAATGGTCTTTGGGAATATGATGCTCATATATCAGCTCGCAGAAATTCGCAAGTCTATCAAGAAGCCCGTAAATTCGGCCCTTATATTTGGCTGCTGCTCATATGCTTTCTTTTTCACCGTATTCTATCTCGCTTTCAAGAATCCACTAATCCATCAAGTAACGCACTGCCTTAAATATTATTATGAATCTTTCAAAGTCCATGACTAAGTATTTTAAAAGTACACGCACACATTAAATACAATTTATTCTGTTCAAATCCTACAGATAATGTATGGGGCGGGAGTAGTTGTTGTGCTGATCTTGGATTTGAGACTCGTAAACTATAACCAATGTCGCACATGTACGCGTCTTCTCTCTGCTGGATTTTTCATGTATACTTTTGGATTTGGCCTGTGGAACATTGACAATCAATTGTGCCCTCAACTGACGTAAGTTAGCAAAAACTAAAGCTACTGAATTATTATTTTGGGAAGCAAACTTATTTAATTTTCATTCATCATTTCATTCTAGTGACGTTAGAAGAAAACTGCCTAAATACTTGGCGCCGATGACACAACTTCACGCTTGGTGGCATATGCTGGCTGGCTATGCGACCTACATTCATATTCTGTTTGAGTAAAAGCACTAAACATAAATACCTAGTTAAATCCTACCCAATAACGTGAATAATAATATATCCACGTCTTGGAATTAATTTGAAATGCGCATTTTTCTGTACATTTGTATTTTAGAATTCACGCCCGTAGCCACTTTGTCAAACCAAGGACTCAAATTGTGGTGAGATATTTCGGAATTTCGGTAGAACCAATGTATCGACATCGTAATGATTGATGGACGCCTACATATATGAATACTTGGATAGCACAAAATATTAAGAAATCATGACATTCACAATGAACCTATTGAACTTACAATTGAGTGAATCACCGTATCTTGCAAAGTGGCAAATGTTCAACTAATACCAAATATTTTGTAATACAATAACTTTCATAAAATGCGGCTCAAGTTAGGGAAGTAGATTCAATCATTTTGCGCTAAAGAACTATGCAGACATTTTCTACAAATAATTTGAGATAAATTTTCAACCGTAATTTAAAATCTGAATTTATTTATATTTGTTGTGTGTTGATTAATTTATAGCGACATACCATTCCCATAATTATTATTTAATAAATATATAGTTCGTTGGATTGTGATTTTATGCAACTTGTTACTCAATTTTAGTCAATATATAAACCTAAATATAAACCACTATTCTTTCTGGTAAAATGGTAAACAAAAGACACAAACACTCTTGTGTAATCATCGTCATATTCTACACAGGGCGGACAGCTTACAATAATACCATGTCTTTTATGCAATAAACTATAATAATCGAATTTTTGTAAGAAATATATAACATAGAATATAGTTAATATAATATCGAGCTTAATAATGCTTCATTGTTGTTTGATTTTAAAGAATTTATTATATTACTAATTTATTAGACAATCATTAGCCAGCAAAAATACAAGCAATAAATATTCATCCATTAAATTGAATAATGTAAAAATGATAATGTTGTACCATGTTTTCTCTTGTTTTACTGAATATAACTGAATTTTGACGAAACCCTAAAAGCAGATTCTTCTATAAAATCGTAGGCATCATATTTTGCAACCTTCATTCTATTTGTTCAGATCTTACTACTCCCAGCAAAATTACCATTTTCAATTTGTTCGGTCCAGTTTTTTACCCACAAATTTGGGCACATAGATGTGAAAACCCGTTTGAAATACTGGCATGGCTCATAATCTTCACCTCGTGCCTTTATGCATCGATGATAATCCAAGAAGCTGACGTAGCAATATTTTGTTTGATTTTGGTTTGGAAACCGAGAGTCGAACGGTGCCGTTTCTAGTTTGAACTGTTATTTAATAGAAACACTTATCAATAAAAAGAATGGCTACTTTTTATTTTTTTAAATATACAGCTTATTATTGTGCTTTAGTTGTAAAAACTTACTTCATCCTCGCCTGTACACATGGAGTCCGCAGCCTTGTTTCCGTTGTTAGGATTTTCATTGTCGCCAGTCGATCCATCACAAGAACAATCATTGGCAGCCATACCTTGACCAAATACGTTTAAATAAAGTTTCTGCGCTGTTGTCGTCAAATTTCCTGGAATTGTTGGTTCCTATCACGGATTTATCGTTGAACAAAACAGTTTTTATCACGGCAAATATATGACGAAGCCCAACCTGGCATAAATAAACTAAATTGACAAATCTGAAGCAGATATGACAGAAAACGGCTCTAGTCCGTTGACATGAACGTAGGTACATAAATATATTTTCGTATTCAATGTCGTTGCTCAAAGAAGGCAAAGAAGTGAAAATAATGCGACGAGAAGTGAAAGTAACGCATAAAAAGAACACCGTGTTACTTTAGAGATGACACCTTTGCACATTTGCCCGTTAGATTTTTTAACCGGCAATATGCTACAATAACATTTTAGAGGACATTTGAATTATGCAACTAGGTACATAACTAAAAGTTATTTTGCTCATGAAAATGTATAAAACATGGAAAATTATCGATTTCTCTATTTATTTTTTTGTGTTGAGTAAAAACAGTAGTCTTTATTATCATTAGTTCATTCGACTTCTGAATGTTCCTAAATGACATGATTGTTGTAGACAGCGTATCATTTCTGGAAATACATGTACTTCTTATTCTTACAAATATATTTAACATTGTCATAGATTACATTATTTCAATTGCTTCCGTAATTATTTTACAAGATTTATTAGTATGTATACTACTACCCTTACAAATTATTTATAGCCATCAGGTATTGGTCATCTATTGCACTGCACAAGCTGATTTTTCGTATAACATTTGCCCTCAGCCATAGTTCATTAAAATTACCTACTTATTTATTTGCAATAATACGAACATATACAACCATATTTTATCATCATGTTTATATGCGATTTAAGACTTGATCATTTTGTTTTCATCTATTCATTATTATTATTGTAGATTGTATATAGCTAATTCACAATCAGTACCAGTATAATAATAATTGCAAAACTTTACGATTCTAATAAAAGCATTAAAACAAGTATCAAAAACTCTGTTTATAATGATGTCATAATTTACATATTTCAAATATCACTGTAACAAGTTTAACTCAGATTCGTAACTCATTTTTTATACAACACACAATAATACATGTAGTCTTACTTATTTTTTAAAACAATTTTCTTGTACTGTTCTGCTGCTCAGATAGTATTTTTAAATCAATAGCATAATAATAAACGGTTTCATAAGTATATTTAAGAGGCTGTTACTAGATGTAAAATATAATATATATAATAAATATAACAGCAATATATTTTCAATGTAACACTTAAAACATGACTCGCATTTATTGGCTACAGTTTATGTATACCTATGTACTATCTGGGCGCTAATGATAATAGGTATATAGGTATGTCGATTAATTAGATGTACAAAGTACGATATATTCAGGGTTAATACCAAACTTTCATCATTTTATGATGGGATGGATCCGTAGCCAAACCGTTTACAAGAAAGCAACCCGAACCAATTATTGTACAAAAGTTAACATAATATATTTTATTTTATCACACAATATTATAAGAACAAATACAAGTCATTATTGAAGCTAAAGTAATTTGTAGGCTCTATTAAAGTTTGAATGGCCAGTTTCGAAAGAAAGAGATTGCAGTAAATCATAAAAAAACATAATATAAGTTAAGTACATAAAATTTTCTATGCATAATAATTATCAATTTGCATTTCCCAAGTGAAGACAAAATAACGTCCTTGATCCGAATCCAATTAATTAACAAATTAATCGCATAACTCCAAAAATCCAATATAACCTCCAATGAAAAAAGACAAATATATAGCTGCCAATTATGTACATCGACACATTTTGATGTGTTTTCGTTAAACTATTACGTGTTGAGTAAATTGCCTGTGTATAGCAGACTAAAGCATCATAGTTTTTGGTTACTTGCTTAGAATAATAGAAGTGGCTTGGCACAATATACAACATAACAAGTTTTTAGTGAGTCAAGAGAACACACATTCATGTAAAGCAATAATATGTATGTATAATGTATATACGATAAAATTTCATAATGAAATACGTAGGTCCCACTTTTGCAACTTTTTAGTTGAATAATCGAGTCCAGGTGTGTTAGGGATCATTTAACACTTAAAAATAATATCACTGGCAAGAAGTGGGTTTATGTAACACAGAAGAATTTAATAAAATGGATGAGAGTGAATGGGCAAACTTTTTTTTCTTTAGCAAGTTCCATTCTCAGTATACTCTCTGGAATCGTCTCTCCGAAGTACGCGAACTACAGAACCTCTCCCAAGGCTAGCAAATGTGACAGCTCCAGCTCCTCCTATCACCGCTTTACATGGAGAAAGAGAACCCAAAATTGTAATCATTATTAACGGTAGTAATTGGCAATCAGCATGAAATTTGTAAAATATGCATATATATATTATAGTTCTTCTAAGTACTTTCGCCGTTTCCTAGAAAGTTGCGTAATTACTAAAAATCTGTTTTATCCCATGTAATATTACGTACTTCCGTTGAAAAAAGGCTTAAATTTTACTCACATCGCGGTGGAGGGGGTGGATCAGGTATAGATGGACTAGAAAATCCACTGGATGAGGATAGTTCTTTAGAAGCCATTCGGAAGGTGGAGTGTGAGCTGCCAGCATGTCCACTACAGTCCCTAAGTTCCTGCACAATGTCATCATCAAACTCGTCCCCCATCTCATTATCACTGTAAAGGGCTGGGACACTGATGCTTCCTGAAGCAGCAGTTCCAATATGCCTCATATCAGGATGACTCCTGGGACGGCTCAATGAGCTTGGCAGTGGCATGGGATTTTCTTCATCTTCCTGTGTGGCTTCTTTCCCCGGGTTTGTTGTGCCGCTGGTTGGTGGTACACTACAAACAAAACATGAACAGGGCATCATGTACTAATGAAATATGCAGACTACAAGAACAAATATTAGCTTACTTTTAGTAACTTTTTAGTGCAAATACACATACACAACACAAAGATTCCTTAAGTATACCCATGTTTTAACAAGAAACTTTCCCAGCCAACAATTCCCTACTCACCAAAATCAAGTCGCTTTTCATTACAGTGTGCATTAAACTTTTATGATTTATGTTAGCAGGTAAAGGGAAGAACAAAAACAAAGACTACAAACTGCTACCAGTACAACCCAACAGAGAATAGTCCGGCTACTGGATGATGGGTGAGTAGTGGTGAATGAATACTAGTAAAATGCTACTATTATAATAACAGGGATGCTTATTCATTTATCACATATTGGATAGGAAATCCACATTTTATAACCATACACTGGTAACAAAAAGCAGCATAAAAAGATAGCCGAGGGTGCATAGAGAATAGAGAATTTTGTACGGAGAGAAAGATGGCTTGCATCGATACTAAATGATATGAACATATTATTTCTCAACAATAAACGAACGTCTTCTTCGCTGTGAGAGAAAGTGGTAATAACCCTTTTGCCACCAAATCAACTTCGTTCTGGGAAATCGGCCGATTAGACAGTCAGTTGATGAAGCGATATTAGATACATTGTATACATGTGAAAGCTGTTATCATACATAATACATGTATTATTGTGTAACGCATCAAATTTAGCTATTTTCTTATATTTTTCTCAACACAAAATATCTGCTTTTGGATAATTGAAAGTGGCGTGCGTTGAATTTTGTATAAGTAATCTAATTCGGCCTGGATGGAGATTTATCTATACTTCAAATCTTTATATTAATTACATATGTTTAAGTTTCGACAATCCACCTATATCGTCATTCAGCTCCAAAATAAACTAAACGAAAGATTTTTTGAATTGGGGCAACTTGATACCACTGACATCCTAATCTCAACAAGGTGCTTCACATTTAGTCAAGTAGATTGAAATGTGATGACGATGATGATAAGATACAACTTTCTCTGGAAGATCGATTTGCCACTTGCTCCACTTGTAGGGTAAATGTTCAAGAGACTACTTGTGTTATTAACGAACATGTTCTTATATAGCTACATCCTCATTATTTCTTTATGAATTAAACGTACAGCAAAACTTTCTGAATTAGTTGTCAAACTAAATAGGGCTAAGAATATTTAGCACAAGCGGTACTTGGAAAAAACAACACGCAGTCAAGACTTTTTTTATCCCCGTCATTTCCATTTCAACTCTTAGTCAAACTGTTAATATTTTGTAATAGATGGGTAGTATATATAAATCTAATAGCAGACCTTATATATGTATTATTATGCGCATAGGCACCTAGACATTTTCATAAAAAAAGGTTACATTATATAGTTATCCTTGTTGTAGTAGTAGCAGAGTTGTTCATTCGTAAAGAAATAATAAAAAGTTGGTTGTTGAGTAAGTTACAAAAACGAACTCTTGAGTTTGCCTAACAGGCATGATTACCATAACTTTTCTTTTCTTTCGAAAGATACACTACATAAATAATAGAATTACACATTATGATCTATGTTTGCACTGTACGACATGCAAGTGTGTTCCTTTGTTCTTTTTCTTTTCTCGGCACACAACTTATGAAACACAAAAGGAAAGAGGACAGGAAAAAAGGTTACGCATGCTATTAATCTTAATTTAACCATGTATGCAGTATATATGCAGTGTAAAGTGGCCACACAAGATGGTTATAGCGGAGCCCTTAAAAGGTAGAAAGAGGAAATGAGGAAAAGTATCTTTTTTCATAAGGGAACCAGTTATTATTAGTTGTGAAAAGTGATTCGGGGAATAATGATGAAGCCCGTAAGATTCCTCATCGTTTCATGATCCAAAGAAATATCATACGAAGCCAAGCAATGCAAACAGAAGAAGTAAAAATAATAATCTAAAAGATGGGAAATGTTTTTTGAGACTTACTTGTGCGTCTTCTGATGATATATAGCAAGGAAAATGAGCAAATTGAGAAGGAGCAGGCAGCAGCCCACGCCAATGGTTACACCAAGAGCTGTGCCATAAGAATGATAATGAGCAGCTGCCAACTGACGAACTAAATCTCGATCCGCAGATGGGCTCCCTGAGCCACGTTCATTGCCGTCGAGGAGCCCTACTCCGATGCTAGAGTTAGTAGCGTTTGGGGGACACTCGGACGTGCTCATTACTGCGGGAGAAAGCGTAGGATACAAATGATTGTTTGATTTTGATATTCTCGGGGAAAGGTCATCTTCATTGTCGTACTCACTGTTAGTGTCATCATCATCTTCTTCACCAAAGTCTGAAAAGGGAGGAAACGTGTAAAACGATTTTTTATAAAAAAAATATCTAATATCAAGCCTCAAAGTTCGTTAGCGTTGATGGGGAGTTAGTCAAAACGCAATTTGTGTTATAGCCTTGTAATGGCTGCTACCATGTACGTTTTTATTAAAGTTGCTGACGATGAGTTTGGTGTAGATCGAGGGAAGAGAAAAGACAAGATGCTTACCTGTTGGCGGAGGCAATTGAGATCTTCCTCCATAACCCGAACTCCCGCTGCCGGCGGCGGGAAACGTGGGCGGATCATCTATCACTGCATGTTTCATTTGCTCTCTAACAATACCTAAATCCAAACATCCATGCAATTAAATACCTCTCTTAGGCTCTGTTTACAGTATTGATATCATATTTTTATAATCTTTTAACCGCGTGCATTTTATTCATTCATTAAAATTTGATTATCATATTATTGGAAGGATCAGAGAAAATCGGTGTTGTATCTGCAGTTATACCATCTGAACAATGCTATCGAATCCTTGAAAAAGTATTTGCACATATTTTATTTAACATTTTATACTTGCAAAATATAGACCTCATATTACCCCAAGTATATTGAGTAACCATAAAAAAATCTTTAAGTGCAGTGCAATATCATTTCGGGTAATCCGATTAGAGCTAAAGGCTGTATTATATGGATGGCTCATAAAATCATTCAAAACGAGGAATAAATGGATTGCCCGAGTTAAGCTGTTCCATAAATTTAACGACTGGAAATAAACGAAGTGATTCCGAAAATGACATTTTCCATTGTGTCACAAATGATGAATATACGTCCTCACCACTTCTCTCATCATAACATTTCATTTGACGCTATCTATATCGATTGCTAGTTTTTTCCTGCCCAGAAAATAAATGGTAGTACTACGACGAGAACTTGGAAACGGGGTAGGATAATACATTACACAAAAGTACATAATCTAAACGGGATGAGAAATACCAGAAGTACACGCAGAGAGGGAGAGATATTGGTACTACTGCTACCGCAGCACCAGGTACGTGAAATATATAATGTATTAGACCGATAGTGTGACACTTTGCATTAATGCGAGTGATATTCGATGTATGACATGAAAATAAGTAAACAGTCATGTTTTCTTCTTCTTTTTTTGTGTTCCTAGCTGGTCGAACGATCATTCTTCATTTGAGGCACAATGTACTAAAAGGTATAAGAACGGTGAACAAAGATGGGATACCTATGCGTATTATAGCCAGCAAGCACGTTCGTGATCTCATAAAGTACATTATTATACCTGGATTAGAGTAAAAGATGGAGGAAACATCATCATCATCATACCTTCATAAAATTCAGGTCTCTCTTCTCGGAAATTGTGATGAAGCATTACGACGTCAGGCCCGCCGGACTGATGTAATTGTGGGATCAAATTCAACCACAAGGCCATTTTATGACCTCTGTAGTGGCTTTTCATTCTTGGCTCTCCAGCACCTTTCGATTGTGATGTTAAAAGAGAAAAGAATAGAACAAGAACAACTCATTTACATTGGTATCACATCATCAGACATCAGTATACTATACCGCATATGCTTAATATACGAATATATTATGAGGGTACACGAAAATGTTCTCCTAAAATCCACCAAATCTCCTTAAAAAGATTTAGAAGAGTCTTTTATCTACATTTATCTTGTCTTAATGTTGAATGATGAAACGTGAAGAAGTGAGTGAAAGAAAAGAAATGTACAAAAAAAGTGAAAACATGAAAACCCTTTTTTTTGCCGTTTTAGCCTTTTATGCATAAAAATGGGAGAGACATGCCTGCCATATTTTTGCTGCTCAACAAGAGCTTTGTTGCATCCTTCCTGGCTATATTTTTATTACTGTTGTTATCACAGTACCATTTCTGAATGGTTGATAACATACAAAATAGAAAGAGACGAGGATTTCATGTGACTGAAAGAAAACCTGAGTGACTACTTTCCTAATTATGCAATTTGCCCGGTTTTCTTAGACCTTTCTCCTTCCATCACACTTCACCTCATTACAATTTTTGCTTATAAATGAGATAAAAATAAGAGGAAGACAACTATTCTAATGCTAGTTTACCCTTTCTTTTATTTTACTTTTCCAAGTGTGACTTACAACAATGAAGGTATACCTACCTATTTATAAAAAAGACATTGGAATATCTCTAGGTATTTGGTCTTCAACCATATAAACCGCTAGAGTTTGTAAATTTGCTTTGCTCCTGCTTGTAGTGCATTGCGTTATTCCTTTATAGTGAGACGTACTCTCATAGGTATGCTGTTTTGTTACATGCCAGCATCTTAAGCTCAGCCAAGAGAATACCAAAGGAAGGCATTACTGTACTTTCGCCATTTGATGCAATCTTTACCTCTTTTAATAAATTTTCCCTCTAATATTCTTTTTCTGCTAGCATAATCCTCACTTTTCACAAGAGTTTTTCATTACAGCTTCCTCCGACGAGATTCCGAATAACAAAGAGGAATTCCAGCAGAAAGTACCTGATAATTTTTTGCCTTGTTATTTTTCTTACAGCTTTAAATCCAATTAAGCGTTTTAGTAAAATAAATATTGTTAGAATGAACCCATTTAAAAATTAAGAATGCATGGTTAAACGCAAGAGAGGTGCTGCTTTTAATGTTGGAATACAATCCTACCTTTCCAGAGTGTTATATATTCAACATTATTTAACAAAAACATGACATATTTATTTCTTCATTAGTTTGTATAAAGTTAGTACCCTTTTATCTGACATCAATTAAGTGTGCTTTTATGTATGTATTAGAAAGCATGCATATATGCTTTTATGTCACAAAGAAACTATCCTTAAAGAGAATAAATAACGTACAAAGGAACCCTGCGGAGTTTTTATTTTACTATATTTTAGAAACATATGAAGTGGTTGCTGGCATGTAAAAGAGATTGAATGAAGAGCTACATTCAAATTTTGTGGCAACCTTTTTACTATCATGGTTGAATCTCTATATAAAAGGGAGCCATTGGATATTATAATTTATACTATCGATGTATTGTGGAAAATTGTATGTTTGCACTTGGCCGGATAATAATGACCAAACACAGGGAACAGAGTCTGTTCAACAGACAAACAAATCTTTTGGATAACAGCATACCTATTTCGAGATAAAGTTGATTAACGGGGTCATAGGAATCCCAGAATGGAAGTTGAGCATCTTCTACGGACGATCCATCATATCCACTATTAGGGTCTCTAAAAATACAAAAAATCCATATGCATTACCTATTTATGAAGAGAAAAAATACATACATATTATTTGGAGAAAGTTACACAAGACTCATTCAGGTGAACCGAGAGTTTTACCGGACATTTTCAAAATATCAGCAGGGTTTTTGTATATCTCTGCGGTGTACCTGATAAATCTCATGTTGCCCTCCAACGAAAGTGAGAGTATTTTATGCTTATTATTACATTTGAAGGCAAAGTGCATGCAATAAAGTATATAAGTAATACGCTTGGCATGGTAGATTAAAACTATTTGATTTATTAATAAAAACCAGTGACTGCAAGTTTGGTAAGCTTGAACTCACCCTGAAATAATAAAATTAGTCAGGTAATGCACCAGCGACTTGGAAATTTTAACATCGTCCTTAGAATAAACCGGAAGACTTCGTTCAAAATCATTTGATTGGCCAAGTAGCGCATGACCTACAGCAAATTCCATTAGATCTTCCGTTATACTTCCAATTCGCTGAAAAGAATTAAAACCCATGTTCAGAGAAATTAGAGTATGCATGAGTGCCAAATGGCTAAAGAAATATAAGGTATGTTAGCAGGGTAGACTTACATTTGGATAAACGGATTGATCCGGTTCGTATTGGAAATGGAAAAGGAAGGTTTTTGAATTTCCCTTTGCTGAATGTGTATTAGCTACTTGAATAAGGGGAGCGACAGTCAGCCCATCACTAAGTATATTTAATATTGAATCACGAACATCTATAAAATCTTTGCGAGGTTTTTCCCAGTCCGTGTACTCATTTTTAATTGTGGAATAAATTTCATTTAAATGGAACACAAACACATTACGCACAAATGTTCTTAGAATACGGTCTCTTTTCCCTTCAGCTAGGCCGTCTTCAATATCCTCGGTGTTTAGCTCACCAAAGGATTCGACAGTGGCAGTGCCTAAGAGTAATGGAACACGGGAAAAGTGACCAGACGTGTCGAACTTCATCTCAGCCACAAAATCAGATTTCACTACTGTGGAGTCAATCAATGGACCAAATCTAGCGAGAAAACGTGGGGCAAAGAGTAACTTATTTACAGCCGACAGTAATTCGTCCCTTGACACATGACGTAGGCATTGACCAACATCTGGCAGTGTGTCAGGAAACGCTCCTGGTTTCCCTCCAGCAGCGAATGGATTTGGACCACTCCGATGCGGAGCTCCGGCCCCACCAGCAGATGGTAACGGTGCAGCTTGCAATGAACCATTTTTCAAGCACCTCAGTTGCTCGGCAAGCTTCCGCACGTTGTTTTTCGAGTGTCGCTGGAAAGACCAAGGAGAGAGGGATGAACCGCTTAGTAGAATGACACGATGAAATAGTTCTGTTTAGACAAAATAACCATTCAAAAACGAATTAACTTTCTGGCACAAATTCTTAATCTTGCCTGCATTCACATTCATAATTATTATTGTGCAGCTAGCACGCATACATATATCTCACGAACCTGAGGCTACAGGTGCAAGCATAAGAAAGTTTGCTAAAACAGCTCCTGTACGATGGCCCAAGAGGGTTACCCTATTAACATCCGCACCAAAAGCTCCGGCGTTTTCTCGTATCCAATGTAAGGCTGCAACAATATCCATTATGGCATAGTTCCCTTGCTGGCTACTAGTCTGTAGAAAACCTTTGTGCAAGCAAACAAACGATGAAATTATATTTTAAAATTTCAATGAAAAATAACTTGCTACGCGCGTTTTAAGAGAAAATTAAAAACGTTTGACCAGCTTTTAGTCACATTGTCATCACATAATAATAATCATGAATGAATACTGCTAGCAGTAATTTTGTTATGCATCAATTAGAGAAATGAGTCTGCTGGACAGCAATTTCATAAACTAAACCCATATTTTAACATGGTGTCATTGATATGTCATTAGATGTTGGTTTCGACTTTCTCTGAACGTTCAAATTTATGCTTCTGCTTTTGATTTATATTCATGTCCAAACTCCAGACAGTTATTTTCAAGTGAAAAGACAAAAAGCCTAGAAAAAAAACTTTTTCAGTCTGGGAAGTATATATGGCAATTGTTTTGATGAAAATAAATTATTGTAATGGATAGTTTTACATGTTTTAGAATTGGCCTTCAAAGTATATAATATATGCCTGTACGTTTACTTAAACTTTTGCTATTTTCCCTCTATACTCCGAAAATGAGCAAATCAATGTGTTTGACCGACCAGCCCGCAGTCAAACCGCACTGACATCAATTAGCTCAGCTCTGAGGTCCTACGTATTTCCAATTTTGTAGAAAACCACCCGAAAAAATTGTTTGGTTTGTTCGTGGATCTGTGTTGTGGTGTGCTATGCAAAACTTTGCAATTAAAATTAAGGGAGATTACTTAAGCTTAAAGTTTGGCAACATTTGTGTGACGGGGGTCAAGCCCATCCAGGCAAACGCATAGTTAGCATTACAAAAAGGATTACCAAGCTGTCACAGGAAACTACGAGAAGGATATCGATGGATTCAAACTAAAACACAAATAAACATACATAAATACATACTTGCGTGGAAGAGTATACATTTGGCAGGTCAACTTTTTTTCTGTTACATTAAGCCAAAGAAGAATAGAAGAGCTAAAAAAACAAAAAAAAGGAAATCTATCTACTAATTTTCGAATACAACCCATATAACCACTGTGGAAGAAATAATCCATCCCTCGCTCTGCTAATACGAACAAACTAACTTTGCAAAACAATAATTAATTGTGAAACTCAAATTGAAACATGGGAGAATCCGCACCCCCCTTTCACTTTCGTTTAATCATCACAATTTCCACATGCACAACTTTTATGAATTTATGAGATGATCTGGAATGATAAATATGCACATTCATCAAACTTTAATTTATTACTGGAACTGGAAACTGTATGGGGAAAGCATGGGAATGAGAGAAATATAAAACTAGACATGTGAGAAAGAAGAGATAGCTGGAATAACAAGGCAGTTTCAGTCTAACAAGCCACATGTACTAAAATGTGTAGCATGCCTAAATGTACAAATATATATACAGTTGCAAAGTAATCATTGTGATTGTGGGATGTGGTCGCCTGTGCTTATAACTTACAACAACAAAACATGATGTGAAAGTTTAAGTTTGCGGAAAGAGATGTAATATATGGTTTTGCACACTCTTCAACTCTTACATGTGTAAATTTGTTGTAAGCGAGGGAATTTTGTCAGCAAAAAAGTCCACCATTCCTTATTATGACTCCATTTTGTCCATATATTATATTATATACATTTTATTATTATTATTATTATTATTATTATTATTATGGACTTGTACATGATGTAGTAGTTGTGTAAGCAGTATAATAAATACCGCAAGCAAACATAGGTGTTTGCTAAACAGAATATAAGCCTTTCCTCTAGCTGCTCAGTTGAGCCAGTTAGTTGTCGTGAGTGTGTATCCCCAATAAAATATGTGCCCACAAATCAGTGGCATTTTGTCAGACAGCGTTTACTTCCTGGCTTATCGGCAAAATACTAAGCATTTACACACCAACTATATAATGATATACTACAATATATATGGATGATACATTATGATAATGTTTATTTGTATGTATACCATAATATAATACCATGTATCTATATGTAGTTTATATGTAACGTATCACAAGAGTAACGTAGCAAAGCTTCTTATGGCACAAACTTCATAAAATTATCAAACAAGATAGAGAAAAAGTAAACACTTTATCTCTAGACATTTGATAGTTTTTTGTGGGTTGTGGCGCTGTTGGGTAAAGTTGCACAATATTGTTATTCATCAAATGAGATGGTTTTTCATGGAAGGAGAAAGCGCCATTACATTACATAAAAAAAGTTGCAAAAAGGGATGCTGACTTGTTGACGTGTTTTGATATATGTAGCGATATCCAATATACGCCCCTTCAGGTTTTGACAAATATTTACAATTTTTCCTCTACAAAAATAAAAGACTCGAGTCCTTCCCTCTCAATAACATTCATGAATCCTACCGCATAATATTTACGTAAAGTTTAATAACTGTGTTACATGATTGAGTGCGCTGTGTAAACTATAGATAGTGTCCAAACATGTGTACCTATTTCACATTTCTGCTGAATGTTTCGATGATGAGGATTTGCAAATATGGTCGAAAATCACTAGTGAATGCCACAATTTGTAAGCACGTATGTTTGTCTTTTATACAGGATACAAATTACATAGCGAGGCACTAGATTGACGAATTTAGTTGACACATTGTCAAATGGCTTAGTGTAAATATGCAGACTATTGTAATATTGACTAATGAGTTTTCCCTCGAAGGGTATACAACAAAGCCTATTGATATGTGTGCTTTGAGAGAATATAATATTCAATTAATTTTGTTATCCCTCAAAGAATATTTGAAATCTCGAAAAAGCATAAGCTTATATATCACACGAAAAAATAATAGGGGTGAAAGTTCATTCAAATTAATTAATAGTTAATCAAATAATAATTTCATAATCTCAACTACACACACCACCCTAAAATGTATGTTGTGTAGTAAGCTATATGAAACACCTACAATCTCAAATAAGGTGATGTTCTCTGATTTTCATGGCTGCAAACAAACTCATTTTGATCTACATAATGACAAAAAACATGGCATAACAAAACAATATTTTGAATAACCTGGCAAATGAGTATAAAACATGTTTTATGTGGTGTACATATACATTCAACATTAGCGTGCTTTACAAACTATCTTTTATAAATCGTAGTTAATGAAGCTACTCTAGCAAACAACAAGGGGATAATGAAATGTTTGTGTTCCACAAGCAAAATAGGTAAGTTTATATAGGTATCTCCACCCAAAATGATTTCTTTGATGATGACACATGCCAGAGTATAAATAGATGCCACGTATAAAAACGTTACTTCAAAATTGGTAATATTCAAAGCAATATGGATATAAATTAAATTAGTTTTCAGCTGATGTGTGCAAAATGTTATTCCCAGCAGTATCAAAACATTGAATTAAGTGAATGAAGGGTTGTTTGTTGTTGATGATGATAACATCAGCCGCCGCCACCAGCGGCATATATAGCTTTATGGACTTACATTATCTCTTTGAATGGCTTAATGTGTGTGTACACTGTACACCATACTCATTTTGGTTTAGCACTATAACAATATTGAGATATTATTATTATTACTGCGTGTTGGGTGGTTGGATGGTGTTTTGAGAGAGCAACTAAGCGTCATCTGCACCGTGAGGTAGCTTTATATATTTTTGACGTCATCCAACAAAACAAGCCCAAAAGCTTCACATAATAATACAAATAAAGCCTGTTCAACATGCAATCTTTAACGTACAACAACACACATGATATTTGCGGTACATTGTTTGCTACAATCGGAAATCGGGATCATGATGATGATGTTGTTGTTGTTGTTGCTGCTCATAATGATGATTATGGTGATCGCTGTTCTATGAGCCTGGAGGAAAATGACGCTGGATTACTTTACAGCTGCATCATCATCATCATGAGGAGAACCATATTCCCGAAAAGTGCTATGCTTTTATTCTTGTCGACCTGTACATTAAACAAGGCTGATTAGTGCTACAAAATGGATGGATGGAATAAAAGAGAGGTAGTGTGTGGGATGATGGGAATGTCATGTGCTTTTGAAGCGGAGTGAAAGCGCGAGTAAAAAGAGAATATTGTGAGGTTGGTTGAGCCAGTCCGCAATGATCAGTCTTTTGCGATTATACATATAGCTACCTAACCTAAAACTCCTTTCACTCTATAGTATACCCCTTTTTGTGCACAATTTCCACGAACGAATGCTTATCAAACTGTGGCTTAAGTAGTAGCGATACATGGGGTAATTCAGTGCGCTCAAACCATACTACAACCTATAGTATATAAGTATTTACCACATGAAAGAATTCGTAGGATGAAGTCGCAGATGACAGGAAAACTTTAGACACAAAAACTTAGCCGCCTTCATAATAACAACCATGAATGTTCACTAGACTTGATTCAATAGATTATTATAGTATAATAACGTGTGTACCTATAAACATAATAATATGTATATAACATGTTTATAGATATAGAGAAAATATGTACAAGGGACCATTGGGCTCTTTTTGCTGGCTAGGCTGTTGTGAGCTGGCAGACAAGCTAAAAAATAGCAACTGAAGGAAAACAAAAGGATGATCTTTCTTACGTGATGCCGTCGTGTAGTACGTAGTATAAAAAGCTTACAACAGTAGTTTTTGGCAAAAATATGTTGGATCATCATGGTAAATGTGAAGTATTTGGATTCATGGATAGAAACAGTATTTTGTCGGAGAAAATCCTCCTTTGAGTTTCACTTGCAGAGGGAGGGATCTACACAAAGAGAGAGAGAGAGATGAGATGGATATGCCATACAAAAGTGTTAAGTCCATCCGTGTGTGGTATTTTTGTATCCTTCAGAGTTTTGGATAATATTGATCCTTTTCCTTTGGATGAAAACGTAACACACACACGCCTTAAAATTACCACTTCCCTTAATTTTCAATGGGGAAATACTACGAGTAATAAAGAAAGGAAAAAGGACTTTTGGTAAGGCAAAAAATTGCAATAACAAGTATATATAATAGATGCTCATTCGTATGACTAGACTAGGGAGTTTTTCTTTCTTCTTTCTCTCGCGTTTTTTTTGGTTTGGTGAAGAAAAGAGAAAACAAGGACGACGAGTTTTATTCACCCCATTCAGTCATATTTGGAGGTTTTCCAAAACTTCTTGCTCCCTTCAACATCCTTCCCTTTTAATGTGAATTAATACATGAATGTACCTTGTTGTGTGCAGTATGTCCTATTATCGACCCTCCAAAATCCGAAAGAGGATGAGATGCGCATTCTTCTCCTATGTAGTATGTCCTCGTTTTGTATAAACATCATAAAAAGAATGCCTAATAGTATGTGTATATTTTTATACAAAACATAAAACTACTAAAGTTAGGAATATACCGGATGGATGGCGGTCTGGCGCTACTATGTACAACAGCGATATATTTATTCTTTTCAGTTTCTACTTGCGAAACAAACTGATGAGGCAAAACCACTTCCATCCAATGTAAATAGTTGATCAGATCCAGATTATCATCGCAGGCGCTTTTAAGAAATCGTGATAAACTTATATATACAAAAGTTATTCCTCTGATCCCAATACTTTCTTTTCTGCGATGTACTATATAACTACCCGAAAATGCAATGATATGTTGATGGATTTTAATTTTTTGAAAAGTAATTTTCAAGAGTGCAAATCGACGTCAAACCAAATCCTTCCTGTTTACTCCTTTTTTCTCCCACTCACCTCAGAATTTTAATCAGAATGATGACGACGACAGCCCGTCTTTTCCAATTTTCTGAGAACCCAGTTCCTTGTTTATATGTTTATTCGTGTAAGCTCACCTTATTGAGTTTCCCTTATCTAGTGCTTGAGTTGTTTGCCCTGATTTCTGCTTTCCAAGTCACACTTTTGCTTATCTCACTGCTTTTTCTTGCAGAGACAAATATCACCTTCTACTATATATCCTCCTCCTCCTCCTCTAATTTCTTTGTTTTGAAAATCCGAGTTGGCAAATAGTTATATGAAAAGAAACACGAAAAATGTGTGTCCATAGAGCAAAACAAATGTGAAATGATCATTTATCGTGTAAAGAAAATATTCCTTTTTTCAACGCATTATTTAGGGCTCCTTGTTTATATAAACTAAAAAAGTATGAGAGAACCTGCGAGAGAGTAAAAAACTGGAACAAGTTTTGTGTGAATGAGAAGAGTGAGCAAGTCCAAGAAAATGTTTCTTGATGGTACTTTAACTTTGTAATTTAAGGGCTGTGAAGGCACGACAAGGAGGAAGGAAGCAAAGCACACATACCCACATATATAAAAGTTTAAGGAGAAAAGTTTATTGTCTGACAGAAACTTTGTCAGTATATGCTTCTTTGGATCGCATATTACAGTATTTTGGCTAGAGTCGTCGTCGTCGTCGTGAGTTGCTTGCTTGTTGGTGAGAATCCGATGAAGAAAAAAAAACGGTGTAAGTGATACGATAGCACAACACAACTCATGAGTAGACAAGCAAGGCGTCGTCGTCTTCCACTGAATCACCAAAGTTTGCATTTCTCTCTTGTAGCTTTTGTATTAGCCCATCTAAATTTCTCTTTTAATCCACTCAATTTCACTTCCCATTTCAAACTAAGTTATTTAAACGTCACCAGTTGGACAGCGCATTTTTTACATGCTTTCTGCTAGCAGCACAGTGCTTTTACAACTCCTACACGATTTACTTGAACTTTTTTTTCACAAACACATACTACATAATCTAATGTATTATATTTAAATACAAAATTACTTTGTATATATACCCTTAAACCCTGCTATACATATTTCTACATATTTTTTGTCACATAAATACACACGGCACATTGCTGAATAATAATAATAATAACAGTGGATATCTTGAATCTTAATGCCTTTAGTAGCACATTTGACATTTGTTTGAGAAGAATTTCACGTCCACTTGCGCCATAGCTCTGTCGAGACTACACAAGCATTATCACGCCATATCGCATGAAATGCGCAAAAAAATCTCATCACGAGAAACTTTCAACTTGGCCAATGCAATATCTCTCCTTTTGGAATACGATAGTAGCCTGTGGCAGTATTGGACTAGTATCGTATCACGCTATCCTCTCATGACACATGTTAAAATGCGGAGAAACAGATTTTTCATTTTTTGAATGAATACATATATCGGAAACTCCATACGTTATTTTAAGCAGAAACTTATAAGCCATCATCATGTATCTGTAGATTTGTCCACTTTTTATCGCTTCGAGCATTTAAAGCCACTAGGAGGAATAATATCATACTCTGTCCTAAAGATAAAGTTATAAAACACTAGAGTCCGCATTCAAACTTTCTCTTTCTTTCTCTCTCTCTCTCTCTCTCTTCATCCAAGACTGCCAGATAATGTATTTCAGAACATTATCATCAAAATTCTACAACTCTCAAAAGAAGAAAAAAAGATACCCGGAGATATTTTTGTCTAGGTAAACTCCTCGCTTGTTTGTAGTAAAGCGACGCTATCCATATCTATACCTACGTAATTTTAGCAATCGTCTAACAATGGGGATAGAAAAAAAGAAAGAAAAAAGAAAGAATCCATAATCATATTTTACCACTAAGCCCTCCATTTCATTCATGTTTAGTGTATACATATTGCTTGCTATTACACTCTACTTGTATTACTACACCATTCCAGTAAAAATCACTTACTTCATGATATATTGTAGTGTTGGGTATAAGACACGCTTATACATATAACATGTATGCATTATTGTAATAATACCATCTTTAGTGAATGAAAATGCTCAAACATTTGCAGAATAAAGGCGAAATCTCTTTTTATTCTCCCGTGTTCATGTGAGTGCATACGGATGTTCGCTTACGGATGAACCCATATAGACAAAAGGAAACTGACACACGTGACGAGGGGAGGAGAGAAAAAGAAAAAACCATTATGACTTTATCACAGCGTTAACTTACATAATATATTGCGCTAATGAAACGAGTAGCAGCAGTGATAGCACAAAAAGATACTAGTGCATAGTATGTAGTCCCATTTAGAAAAAAAATGAGGGAGAAGAAGAATAGGTAGATGTAAAAAAGAAGACAACTACTAACTGTTTCTCACTATACTATTCTTGTTACTATTCTTCTCCTTCTCATTCTTCCCCTTATCAATGTCACGTGAAGAGAAGAGATTGAAGGGAAACTCCTTGAAAAGTTTAGCTTCCGTTGTGGACCTCCTACATCTACCTACACACTGCATACTGTACTCTCATTCAAACTCAGCTTGTGCCCGGCTTTCTTCCCGTGTGTAGAATATAGAAAAGAGAGAAATAATACCAAAAAAACCTGAAAACTTATTCTTATAAAGTTATATGGTACACATAGGTATATATTTTATTATAAAGTAGTATGAAGATGCATATGAGATTGAGGTTGATGTGTTTAGCTGAGTAGAATAGAAGAAAAGGAGAGAATGGATGTGTGGTGGATTTATATATCGCCTTAATTAGTCACTTTGCTTTCTTCTTTTCATTCACCCTCTGTGTGTCTCTATTCAGCATAGCAGATACATTTTCCTAAGTAGAACTCTCTCCTCATTTACGCCTCTCCGGTTGACTGCCATTTCCTATTCGTCTTTCTTAACAGGCAACAAAGCAGAACATATTATATATTGTAAAGAAAATTTATATATAATATGCTGAGATGATGACGATGATGGTAACGACTCATGCTTTAAAAGAGAAAGTTTATGTGAGCAGAACACATTATAGGTAGGTTTACAACGCAGATATAATATCCATCTCCGCTTATAAACCAGTCAGTAGAGGTAAGTTAGATATGTATAAAGCATATATATAGTAATATATGGACATGGTGAATAGAAATAATATTATTTATACATAATATAATGTAATATATAGGTAATACATGTCTCTTCTATTCAAAAGACAGAAACAAACGGGGAGGAGCAGAAACTCATCATTTTCCCTTTGTTGAGTTGGAACAAGTTGAGTAGTGAGGAGAAAGAAAAGATACTTTCAACATGATATAATTCCTTAAAGCAACGATTTTCCGCTGACATCCTTGAAAATGAAAAGAGGATTTGGTGATAACAATGATACTTTGTGTGCGCTGCTGTCTTGAAAATTGTGGGTTTCTCCTTTTGTTTTCATACCTGTCTGCCTTACAATGAAAGGTGTAACTTTGTTTACCCAAACCTTTCACTCGTGTAATGTATTTTTTTTATTTGCAATGCCAGACAGTAGAAAAATTATCACAAGGGGTGATGCCTTTATGTCTCGTTTTTTATATTAGTGCTCCTTTTATTGTATAAAATTAGCTGCTACGATGACACTATTATCAATTGGAATTGGTAAAACTCGTGGCGATTCATGTCATTTTTTAAGATTGCACCTCTTGGGAAACAATTAACAATTTCAAGAGTATATTTTGTTACATGCATGTTTAACAGTGAGCTTTCTGTGGTAAATGCATGTAGTATGGCGGTGCTCAGTTCCATGTTCGTTGAATGAAAGAATTTTTATGATCATAAGAATACTGACAGCGTCACCAGAATAGTTCCCTGTCCTTTCACGAACGAAATATAACAAGCATTTAAGATTATGTTAGAAAATCTTTTTACAATCTTTTATCAAAAGTAAGTATAGAACGGAAACCAATTAGGCTCGTGAAGCGGAAAATCATCTAAAACCTGATGAAGTCAGGATTGTAAGTCCAGCAGCAGCTCAGACCGGATAAGTTACATATGTTTCTTTCCTACTGGGACTGAAGAGATACTTTGCAACCGGACGTTGTAGAGATATTACCTGCTACAGAGAGAGAGAGTGGATAAAATAATTTCTACCATTTTCCTTGCAGTTTAACTGAACAGGTGTAATATTTCGTTGGTGGTCTGAAAATGAATCAGCTCTTAACGAACGTCAACTAAACTTTTCGATTAAATGAGAAAAAGCAGGATACATGCAAAGGTATATATTATAAATGTAGCATAGTACCCCATTACAAAATATTACTCGTTTTGCACTTAATATAATGTTTCATTATAAAAACTGTTTAGCCAAAAATGATACATATAACTGCCTATATATGAATACTTTAGCACCGCAAGCATTTTGCTCGTTTGTGAAGTGGATACTACATTTTCTTGGACACCAAAAAATTGAAATTTCTTGGGAGGAATGATGAAACTCACAAGCAGATGGTGTAGGTATATTCCCAGCACAAACTTTTCTCTCTCTTTTGCTACACAAATTAAGATTCGCTTTTTGTGCAATATCTTTTGCCCCTGGTTTCTCTACATCTCTCGTTGTAGATTGCTTCAAGCTTTGCAAAACTTAATACATTATAGCAGTACAGATGCACATAATAATTACAGTGTGATATTAAGCCTAAATTATATGTAGCTTTAAAAAAGTAAATACTTACTATACCTATTTGTGTGCCATACATGCATATTAGTATTAATATTATTATTATTTTACTACATACATTGCTGCTACTACTACTTTTTTGCCTTGAGTCACCTCATTTTGTAATAACTTGAAGCGTAACAAGATGGAAAAGAAGAAGCAGAAGAAGCTGGAAAAATCGTTAATTCACTCAGAGGGATTTGCACATTGTCTTCCGCATTAAACTTGTACTGGGCAGAGCACGCTGATCTACGAGTTATAGGAGGCTTTAGTAGGACGAGGGACGATAATAATAATAATGCTCACTCTCTCAGTCAGTTTGGCTTTCTGGTATATAGGGAGCGAGCGACACCTTGCAAACAATGTTACATAGCAGCTCCCTGCGCCTGTAACAATGTAATGAAGAACGCAAAGTGCGCTCACAAGAAAATCTTGAAGAGAGAAAAGTACGACCCTGCTTATGTATATGCCCTTCATGTAAGCTGGCTGGCTTGGCTTGCTGTGCTTCTATTGCCGCTTGCTTGTGCTCACATCACATTTAAGCGGAGCACGTTAACTTTGTCAATAAAATTTGAAAAACTTTGCTCATTAGAGCCGTCCAAATGGCTTTGAGATATTGGATAGGTGTTTTTATGACTCTCTTGGACGAAAAATAAGAATATGCTTTATAGTCACATGCTAGTGCCTATCCACCACTGTTACTGCGTTCATAATGCCATGTTAATAGGATCAGAAATCGTGACTATGAGATAGGATGAAAGACAGGGGAGCAGTCGAGTGTGCGCGTGTTCCCCAACAATTTACTAGTAAATAACAGGCGGCTCTTTGGTTGAGAGAGAGAGAGACCATATCTTTCTACAGCACTCTTTCACTTTTACTTTATAGCCATGCTTTCTCCCCCTTTTCCACGTGTAGTAATAATATTGCACTACATTGTGTTTCCCAGGATATAAATTTACGCTTACTTGAGTGCTCACATTGTAGTACAACGTCATCAAGTCCAATTTTGAATATGAAGGAAAAGTGTGGACTATATATGTAAACTTCCCTGTAGAATTGCTATACATGTTGTTATTCGGTGCACCAAAAAAAAAGGCACTCAAGTGCCTCCTTTACTGAATTAATGAGCGGTAGCTCCAGTTCGTTACCATAAAAGTGTGCTTTCAAACGTTTGGTTGTACGCAATATTTTACTAGAAACACTAGCACCGTCGAGATCTATGACCCTGGGAGCCGGGAGCAATAGTGTATGACATGTCTCCTGTCTCCTCCAACCAAAATATTTGAGATTTTTCTTGCGTGTCTGTTGAACCTTTTGAGACCAACAGTGTCAAAGTTTCAGTTGATTATATATAGCTTTATATACAACAACGCGTTATTGGGTTAGTTATTTCGACAAAAGCACAAAAGTGAAGCATAATCGCAAAATTGAAGCATCATGTTAAGCATAACTTCATCACTTCATCTTCCTGCCTGAATGATTTAATTGAATTTCTGTAACCTTGTTAATACATACTACTAGCTGTACGTATTAAATCTTGATTTCAAGCATGGACACAAGGTGTGATGTTCGAAGCTATATGTACCTATGTCCCTCCGAGTCATTATTAAATTTTCTCACGAGATATTAGTAAATCATGCCATGTAGTTCAAGTAATTAATGGATCGTCATTAAATTAGTATGCAAAATATTTTATGTGCTGGCAATTGCTGTTACGTTTCTGACCTTACCTAAAGCACCAAGGCGGTAGTTGAGCGTGATAACGATAACCATTAAATAAGCATCTTTAATTTTTTTTAATTCGTTCTGTGAAAAGGTTCAACTTTTCCATATGTTGAATGTAAAACTTGTAGTAATCCATACATATTGTTAGATAAGGTCCAAATATGTGAAAATGATTTACGGGTATGTAATGCGCGAAGATTAGGTTTGTAGAAATATGCTCTATGCTGAGCCAAGGTCCTTTATGAAAATCACTATAGAGAATAGATATAGATTAGAAATGTGCATGTACCAAAATCTTTTTCTAAACCTAATCTCATGCATTAAATAACATGTTTAGTTAAGGAATAGCAAAAATGAAACAAAGTAACTGAAATAACATCAATTGATAGTTGTATGTCACATAGTTAATCATAAACAACTTAACATTACGCTTGAACGTACTAAGTTATAATGCAATGGTCGCATAAAAGTTATATAACTAAACTATGGCAGATGGCAGGTAAACTACCGTCTAAAATTATTGATAATATTAGCGATTTTAATACAAACAGTAGAACATGCAGGCACAACGAACATAATTAATCTCTCTCCGGCGAGCTGGGTCAAGACTAACATTCCAGTTGCTATTGGTGTAAGTGAACATAGGATGCTTATAAACTTTACAAGTCCATGACCAAAAAATCCGTTATTCACAAAGACCTTATGAATCAGGTTATTAAAGACTGCGAATTGAACTTCAAAAAATTCCACACACAAGAATTGCTGAAAATGTGTCCCCTTATACCAAGTATATTCACATTCAGCGAACGGTCCGACACCGTCGGTAAGTCCTAGAAACCACGATAAATCCGGATATACCTGACTATAAAATAGATATTATTCTGGAAAGGAAATCATACTATATCTGATACTAATTACCGACCAAAATGTGGTGTTATAATGGCTGTCGTTGCCTTACTTACAGTGATCGGCTATTTTTGTATTGCTGCGATGGGAATTCCTGAATATGTTGTAAAGCAACAAGAACTTGATTTAAAAATTGAAAATTAAAAAAAAAGAACTTTAAAAACAAAATGAAGATCAACAGAAAAAAATCGATCATAATCGACGGGATAGATTGGAAAATGACTTCGACTTTCACAAGTGATATCAGCAATGAAATTGTGCCGTTGTACAACTTCACTGATTTAGTTGTTTACTCATAAAAACCAGACGAAGACTGTATTATATTTGGAACTCCATTGACAAGTTCCAACCTCTTTTCATACGGAGCGGGTCTCAGCACTTTTTGGCAGTTGGACTACTTATCCTTCTTGTGTATTCACAAGAAATATAAAAGTTCTAGTAACGTATGTGGCTGCCAATGAATAATGTTAGGAAATCCTTACATTTTATATTTATCAGCTTTTTGCTGCAATAATCATTACTTGGTTTCAAACTATCATGTTTCAAGTCTATATTATTCAGGTAATACGAACTTATATAATGCTAATAATAAAAAAAAATTAATAATGCGAAAAATAATAATATTTGACAATCGTATTAGGCAAACTAGTGGCGAACTGCGAACTATCATGTAACAGACATTTATATGAATGCATATTGAGCAACAAGCTTTCATTTTTTAATGTTTCAGTGTACGGTTCAAAGACCGCGTTAGACGCCCACATCAAGAAAAAGCACACGGAAGGCTACATTAAACCGGTCGAATGAAACAATGCAATGCATGTGGCCATGGTAAACAAAATTAAATATAAAAGGAAAAGATTCAAGTGAATTATTGACTACGTTTTTCGTTTTTTTCTAGACTTCCACACTAAGGAGGTCGAAGCAATTTCACATATTAAAAAAGTTCACAATATTTTGCAAACAACTCTAGAGTCATACACTGTCACGCAAAAGAGGGAACCGAAAAGTGAAGAGGTAATCTGTCCGGATTGTGGAGGTGGTAGCTGCAAACTAACGTGTAAAAGACAGTACTTTACATGAATGCGCAACAAGCTTAAAACGTTAATTTCTTTTGGTTATTTCGGTATTCAGTTCAAAGAAGGCGTTAAACGCCCACATCAAGATAAAGCACACGGGAGGGTACATCAAGCCTGTCAAATGCAACAAATGTGGACGTGGTAAACAAAAATGAAATATTTAAAAGAGTAATTAATATTAATGTGAATTATTTATAAAATTTACCTTTTTATACTTATAAATAGAATTTCACACGACGCGTGACGCAGTTGAGCATATAAAAAACGTACACAAAATCTTGAAACCAACTCCCGAATAATACACTATTAGAAAAAATAAATGAAGAGCGGAATGGTTTCGAGTGACGGGAAGGAGGTAATATGGAGGCAGCAATTACAAATGAGTAATACATTTAGGCATTCAATAATTTGGTCAATAGTACGTGATATTTATACATTTGTATGTACGAAGTTACGATTTTTATATATTGTGATCATCGAAACAGATGCAATAGTACCAGGCAAATGAGTTTCTATTTTCTTTCCGTTGTAATGTAAACAAAAGTATGTATTTGTAATAAAATATATAAAGATTGGTTGCATATGCAAACATTTGACGTGATCTATCATTATACACAAATAGAATGGGTTCCCGGCCTTGCCCCGGTACGTCAGTAAATTACTGACATTAATATCCCATTATTAAATTATTAACATTTTCTCATAGCATTTATATTTTTAATCCGATTTTTCCAAACGTAGCTAAGAACATCGGCCGTGCCAAGGCAATCATTTATGCATAGTTTGGTGCATTTAGCATTTATATTTTGCGAGACCATAGGTAACAAACAGACAGACTTTGGAAAATATATATAAGATATGCATAAACTTTACGAGAAATATTACCAATAACGTGTTAAGGGAAATAATATCTTATATGAA
>JAITYZ010000445.1:0-17606 GCA_027744595.1 Paronellides praefectus | reverse complement strand
TCCTTCTGATATCATATTTGCAACTAATGGCTCTTCTTCTTCCAGCTTGATAACAGACTATATATGAGTGAAGGAAATATAAAAGAAAAAGAAGGGTAGGAGAAGAAAAAAATTGTTGAACTTCTGGGATGGGCTCTTGCTGGCGATTAAAGTGTTCAGCTAGTAACTTTTCCTTTAAATAGCTTTCTCTGTACATTTTTTTTCCACCTTTAACTCTCAGCCATTTTCTTGTTTGTGTGTCTGCTGATGTGTGTGTTTGTGTGTACATCTGTGTGAGTACGGTTTTGTGGCTCGTGAGATGATGGTGCAAGTTACGTAAGCCGTAACCGTAATGGTCTTTTAAACCCTAAAACCAACCAAAGTATGGCTTCCATGATTCTAGATAAATCATCATGAACAAAACATACAGAGAGAGAGAGAGAGAGAGCGGTGGTGGTAGGTAGGTTAGCAGCTAAATAAAAAGTAAAAATGGATGGGTCTGTGTACGTATATATATTTTAATATGGAATGCCTTATATAATTCTTCAAACTCTTTTTACCCAATTTATCCTTGAAAAGTGCACTTTTTAATGGTTATATACACAATATACAAAATACTGTGGGAAAGGTAACAGAGGAATTGGAACTGGAAGTGTAAAAACCCTTCCGTTTTTTACTACTTCACCACAGCACAGGGAAAATAGTATAGACAAACAGTGAGCATTTTACTCTACTCAAAAAGCAGCAACAAGCCCGAGTGTGTAATCGTATAAATACTGTACCTTTTTAGTGGGAACTAAATTTATAAATATGGAATGCCTTATATAATTCTTCAAACTCTTTTTACCCAATTTATCCTTGAAAAGTGCACTTTTTAATGGTTATATACACAATATACAAAATACTGTGGAAAAGGTAACAGAGGAATTGGAACTGGAAGTGTAAAAACCCTTCCGTTTTTCACTACTTCACCACAGCACAGAGTATATGCAAACAGTGAGCATTTTACTGTACTCAAAAAGCAGCAACAAGCCCGAGTGTGTAATCGTATAAATACTGTACCTTTTTAGTGGGAACTAAATTTATAAATATGCATGCAATACGATTTAGCTTCCTCTTCCTTGACTGTGGTGGTGGTGTGATCCATGTGTGTTTGTAGTATAAATGGGGGTGCGGGTGAGAGTGGAAGAGGGAACGGAATTTGGGAATTATATATAGCCAGGCCATGAGCATTCCAATATTATGCATAGTAATGTGAACTAAAAAAAGCCTACTAGTACTATTGAAGAGAAAGTAAAGCTGATTGTGAGTGCTGAATCAAGATTGATGTTATCACTTTGATACTTTAATCTCTCAGAGTAATGTGGGAACTGGCTATGAATTTCCTACGGAAAAAAATACTCACTAACGACCTCTCTTACGTATGTATATCCTAATTTTTTTTGAAATGCAATAATGTTGACTTACTGTAGTAGTGGGAGTATTCATTTTTTCGTGAATTTTTTTCAAATGTGAAAAACATAAATAAATATATTCCTGCTTCAGGTTAAATTACTACTTGTACTACACAATTAATTTCAAATTTTAAAATATGCAAACTAATATTTTTACGCTAGTAAAAACAATAATAATAAAGGTTCTCATAGTTAGGATAGGTAATAAAATTGGTGCTGCTGCAGGGTTAGAAGTATGCTCACAATAAAATATATTTCACAAATTTGCCCTTAACCATAATGTTCGGCACATTAAATAAATATAGCCTAGTGTCTAATAGGCACAGCCTTTACTAAAATCATCATGCTCAATACGATCGTACGGTGGGCATACATACCTACGATCATTGAAACAATATACAATGGAACTAAATATATAAAATATCGTGTATGTTATTCACACTCATACTAATTTTTTCTCATCATTGAACTGCTTTTCCCAGAGTCCAATGACAACGTGTACTGCTTTATAGTACAAGAAGTAATATCAACAGCGATGCAAAAAATTTAAAACTGTGACAAAGTTTTAGAGGCGTATTCAAAGATTATTTGTTGATTAAGACAAGTGCTGACGACATACCATCAATTAAAACCTATGACACTTTTCAAGTGAAGAAATTTAGCTGCACACAATCAAGTTTAAAATGCATTCATTTATATATAATTTTTACACGGAAATTATGCATGAAGTAGCTTCAACAAAATGTTAAGAAAACTCATACTTAGGAATTAACAAGGTACATATTATTAAACTTTGTGAATAACTTTCCCTCAATCTGTCCAAGATTACAAGAGGAATAAAGTGGGTAATATGAAACGTAAAGAGAGACATTCTACAACAAGTTTTGAGGTAACAAAAACAGCTCACTCGATCATTGCCTTCATACAACCATCATCACAGGGAATCTGACATGCAATAATGTGCAAGCAGATGGCACACATAAAATATACAGTAATCACAAAAGCTGAAAGCTTCATCATCATCGTTATTAATATTGTTACTGCTTCACATACATTAATGAATCTACATGATACTCATTCATTTTTCATCTGGGAAGGCCATGTCGTGTCGGCAGAGTATCGTATTATATGCATTTTGTGCTCTGCTTACACCGAAACCCTATACCAAAGCCCAAGCTGGGAAGTAACCTAGAAGCCCATCCGAACCACTCATGCCACGCCATGTCACTTTCATCACTTTGCTTTCTCCTAGCTCAGCAGTAAACACTGGATTCCAATTCCAACTCTCCAGAACTAAAAAAAAGACATGAATACCAGCAAGGAAAAAAGGGGTAAAGCCATATGCCTATGAAGACACAATGAAGTGCACTCCACATACGTAACAAGGAACATGATGATATATATCAGCGGTGGGATCGGTGGGTCGAGGAGCGAGTCAAATACGTTTGCCTTACCACACCACGCCATGGAACAAGGCCTCAAATTCCCTTATGCAATTCAAAAAGCTAATTCCCCATTCAGTCTAATTACCTACATTAAAACATTTTCGTGGCGGCCCTAATAATCATTTAATTATGCATGTTATGTACATCTTTGTGTTTGGTATTGTGTGGCATATAAAGCGAGGGGGAAGAAAATAAGGCTATAAACCTATTATTGACCCAGAATACCAGATCCGTATTATTGTTAACTAGCAAAACGTTTATAGGGATCGCTTATAAGATTCCCCGGTTCGTACGTATGTACTATTATGTGTCAAACGAACAAATAATGTTTATTGCAGTAGTAGTAGTAGTAGTAGTGCTGTCGCATATGCATGAACTATCCACAGTTCATGCATATGCATATATCCTAAGTCAAACTTTCTCGTAACTCTGTCCACACAACACGCAAGAAATTATAGGATTTTACAAAAGACCCCGACTTAAGGTTCCTCCACACTTTGCTTCTTTGTCATTCCGTCTTGGACCATTTATTTCCAGTTTGATCACTACATTGGTTTCTCTTTCCATTTCCCCATATCGTATTCAAATTTTTCCCTACTTATTTTCCATTGAAGATGAAAACTGAGAGAATGAGTATAAATAAATATCATTACATAAAAATAAAATGCATTGAATTTTGTTGGAGGGAAAACAAGAAGAAGGAGAGAGACGAGGAAAGTAAAATGGCACATGATGATCGTCATCATGATCATAGAAAAGTCATTCATGATACCATCATCATATTGCCATCATCATCATCATCATCATATGATCACGAGTGGAAACTTGACTATATAAAGATAGGCAAGAGTAATAATGAGTTTCAAAAAACGGGATCAAGTCAAACATTTGAACATCAGCACAGTCATCACATCACCAAAACAAATTCAGTTCGCACATCACATCTCTATCTATTCATTATACCCACAAATAAAAAAGCAGTAAATGTGAACTGAGCAATGCAAAGAGCATAGCTTTCCCTCTCTATCTTTCTCTCTGTTACTACTGCTATAATAATAATTGACCATTTAATGCTACGTTTGTTACGAAAACTCATCTGCTGTGCTAGGCTCTCTGGGGATGTTGCTCTCAATCAACAACTCTGCCAAGTGCTCCCTTTTCCCACTCTCTCTTTTCATTCCTCCGTAATATCTACATAATATACTCCCAGTCAACTCACACACACCAGCAGCAGCACAAAGACTGCTGCTGCTAGCTACGCTCTGTCTCTGGTCAAAGCAGCTACCATAAACAAAAAATAACACGCCATTTCTCTCTTTCTTTTTTTCCCCAACCACAAAGTGTAAAACCCACACACAAATATACCTAATGTATATGTATTTATACATTTACTATACAAAAATATATTCTATCGTCCTCCCTCGCGTACAAAAGGAGAGAAGAGAAAACTGGAATAAGCAAGAAAAAAATGCATTTTCCTCTCTTTTTTTACCCGCCATTTCATCCACACGACTTTTACTTTTAACCGTACCACTATACTAGCTACTACACTTGTTATACATTTGTGGTATTCACAGTTACTTTACTTTTCCCTCTTCTCCTTTTCCTGAAAAAGGACAAAAAATGGAATTGTCTTCATCATCAGCCTCAATACTTTCACTACCCCCATCATCATCATGTCGACTTGACTTGGCTGATCTCTGTAGTCGTCTTTTGCCGCCATTGTCATTATCATGATGATCGTTTTGCTAGCATTGCTCTCCAAAACTTTTTTTTTCTCTATATTGCACACTACATATACTACCATATTATTATACTAAACTACATCTTTTTTCTCATTTAACATCTAAATTTGAACTTTTAAGAGTACACAACGTGGAAATTCAATGCTGACAGAAAAAGAAAGAAAGAGAGAGAGAGAGAGTTTGCAGCAAGTTGACTTATTCTTGCCTTGTGTGTGTGGGAATGAGATGAGCTTGCGAAATAACAAAGCTACAAAAATAGCTGTCCCTTCTAAAAGCAAAAAAGAGGAGTAGTGTGTAGGGTAATGATATAACAAGTCAACATAAAAAAGAGACATAAGAAGAGTAGTAGTCGTCGTCGTGAAATGAGAGAAATTTTCTCAGAGAATTTTTTCAAGGAGGTTTTTTACTACTCCTGCTACGCATCATCTTTTCGTTCTTCCTCTTTGTAACACATTCTTATTTTTCCCGTGAAAATGGTCAATAGATGAAAAAGAACATGCACATTTTATATAGGTATATATGGCTACATATATATACATAACAAACATATAAATACGAGATGGCCGTCGTGAGAAATAACAATTTTTCTCACAGCAATAACAAGAAAAAAAAGAATCAAAATCTGGATAAGGAGAGAGGTAGATATGTAGTATCCATTTTTAAATGTGAATCCAAAGCCAACCAGCCAGTCATCATCACACGAGAGGATATCTATGTATATGGCTGTGAAGATAATAATATTATGATAGGAGATGAGATAGGAGTAAAAGGACATACCTCATTAGTATTCCAACGATGCCGCTGGCTAGGAAAGTGTTCGGCACGGTTTAGGCCTTCCAGGTTATCAGGCAGCTTGATAATCGGATTTGACACTGCATTTTCACCTGCAATTTCACAAAAAAAAGAAAGAATGAAGAATAAAAAGCTGAATATAAGATAAGATAATATAAAAAAGACATGGGCATATGTATATATGGTACATATAAAGTGCTACACATATATGCTATCATCAAATCGGCGTTCTTCACCATCATCATCGCGATTGCCATAAATTCAAATGTAATTGGAGTTACATCTGTTTTCATAATGGGGTAATATATATAGGATAAGGATATTATCAAAAAAAGGAGAAAACGACGGACATTGCCTATTTATGTATTTTTTTTTCGCTAAGAAAAATAAGGAAGAAACCTTCACTCCAGTACTGTCTGTTCCGTCTCCTTTCCCAAAATGATATTCTTATTATTATTATCATGGTCTTTTTTTTGTTGGCACAATTTCATTAAATACATTTTCCCACTTTCTAGATCTATCCAAAGTAAGTAGTGGCATCAGTTAAATAAAATGTACATTTATTCCATTGCTCATCCAATTTTTATTCTTGTGTATGTATATCAAATGGTTGTTGGATTCGGAATGATATATATATAAATACACACACACATTCCCATTCTCAGCTAACTCATTTTATTTCCTTTTCATTCCAAAAATAGTGGTGGTGGTATATATGAGGTGTGGGGGAATAAAGTGCTGAGGCGGAATGACATGAGTTTTTTTGGATAGTTGGACAAGAAGAGAGAGAGAGAGAGAAAGAAAAAAGTTGTTAGTTTTGGTGTCTGACTTGGATAAGAGTTTATTTTTTTTTGTATGTATGTCTGTGTGAGTGAGCCATGATCAGCAGATTTCCTTGCGTGAGAATGTTTTTTTTAAGCGAGGAGCATCAGAAAGTAGAGCTCAAGTTAAGTCAAGAATAGAGGTGTCAGGAGAAGCGAAGAGGCTTTCATATTAAAGTACAGACAGACACACACACGCGCGCGCTGGTTGGTACCACGCTACTGCCATTCAATCCACCTAACAAATTTTTATACTGTACACATAACACACACACACGACTCAGAAAGAGGAAGCAAGACGATGAGCTTTAATACTAAAACTCTGAGCACAAAGGATATGTAGTATATAGTCCTTCCAACTTTGAGAGTGTAATAGTATCACTCTATCGTCTTGTTCTTGGTTTTGGTAAAGGACTGTAAAAACCAAGTGTTGATACTTCTCACACTTGCTCAGCAAAAATCCCTTATGAACTGCCATATATGTAGTAGTTTTTAGAAAAAAACAGGGAAAAGAGATAGACACCCATGATATGAGGGAAAAGAAGGAAGAAAAGGAGAATACCATTTCAATTCTTTCTTTTTCTTCCACCATTTTCCTACATCCTCTTTTTACTCTCACTTTGCTATTTACTTTTTCTTGTTTGTGGAGGAATTGGAATAAGTGTGTGTATGTAGGTACATTATATAAGCATGTGTTTGTGTGGAGGAACGCATGGTGTAATAGTAACATGAGCTGGTAAATGAATCTCAAAAGGCTACTACTACTACCCACATGTGTGTGAGATGCATGCGCTTGCAAACATGCATGGTGTAGAAAAGGGTACAAGAAAGAACAGGTTTAAGGCCTTGCTCCTCACTCACAAGTCACAAAAGTACATACAAACCCAAGTAAGTACTTAAGTTAAAACTTTAATGTTGTTGCTTTTGTAGTGTGTATTATATTTTCTTTTTAGTTTTCGTATTACCCATAAATGCCTACCTGTGCATGGCTAAATAAAATAGACATTTTTTACGAAGGTGTATTATTTGTATGAGGGAGAAATGTATCCTTGTCCCATGAGCTCAGTTTTATTTTATTTTGGTGAGAATATAATATAGTCATGAATGAGAAAAATATAAAATTACTAAAAATAGACGAGAGGAAGAGCAAACAACGAAAACGTGCCCTCTTAGAAAAAAGGGTACATAGGTATTGAGTGGGGAAGGTGGTGGTCTTACTACTCCTTTGGAAAATTGTTAGTTGAAGAAGTGCTGTTGTTGAGAGGTAACAAATGACAGTACAAGAAAGAAACGACATACCATCAGACCGAATTAACCACAACTTATTCTTAATTTTTTTGTTTATTTATGACTTATTTATGACACTCTTCATTCTTACGCAATCCCGGACGTTGAACCAAATTTGTTTTTATTGATTGAAATGATAAGGAGCCACGTGTGTATATCAAGGGGAGTGAGAACTTTGTCCGTTTACAGAAAACAATATTGGCGTTAAAATATTAAATTAACTTTGCTTGTCCATTAAAGTAGTACTAAATTTAATTCAATACATAAAGAATTAATGTAGTTTAGTTGCCTGTGAAAAATATTAATAAACAAATTAGAATTAAGAAGTAATTACTTAAACTTGAGAAATAGGATAACGCTACATGTTGAGATGGAGCACATCCTAAGAAAGATCTATTAAACGTTGTTCTATCTAAAATTCTTAGAATGACTTCTGGTCTGATAGAGAGAGTGAGAGAGACGTATAGTAACTTAACTTGAGCGGGACAAGTTGAAAAGGCATGAAAATAGTGTCATTCGATACTAAAAAGAAATAAAAAATGTAATATGTGCTTCTGCCCTCACACTTACTTTTACTCTAGTCATACATCTATACACTTAATATAGGTGCATGTGTATGTGAATAAATCCAAGTATGTACACTCAACTACTCAACACTTTTGGCAATGGAAAATTTTATGAAGGGAGAAAGTAATCTTCGCCGTGGAATTATTATGATAAAGGTAGATTTTGAAAGTGTGATAACGCGAGATAAAAAAAGAAGAGTTTTGTTGAAGGGAGGAAGGAAGTACACAAAAAAGGTATAGCCTATTATTCTAGAGTACGTACATATGTATGCATGCATAGATGTAAGAGAAAAAGTTGATATGGCGGTCGTTAAATTAGCATGATAACTACAATCTTCAGTCAAAGATTACAGTCATAAACACAAAACGAGTGAGGAAAAAAAGAAGAAGACGAGACGAGCAAAAGAGAAGCGGTGGTGGTGAAGAGTAAATCCTCTCTTCTTCACTCACTCCTCTCATTCAACTAGCTATTTTCCTTTCCTTTTTGATATTTTCCCTTTTTTTATTCCCGTTTGTTTTCTCCACCACCAGTTCCACTATCCTTCCAAGTCATGAGTGTATCCCTCTTTCTCTCTCTCTCTGTGCCTAGTGCCTATTATAATATGCATGTCTATAATAATATTACTTGGTGTGTACTAGAGAAAAGTGCCATTATATTGTTCATTCATTCCCCAGTGAAAAACAATGAGAGACGAGAGGATTCAAGTTGAAGCTCAACTGATTGTGATTGTGAGGAGGAGAGAGAGAGAGAGTTGCTCCTCACAACCTACTCTGTAGTCGAGTCATCGAGAAGAAGAAAAACAACAATTTCTCGTTTTAGTTTAGTCACTCTCACGACTCGACGTTTCATATCCCATATCATCATATCCATTCCATAATAACAAGTATCTTGTTGTAAAATGTACTTACACTCTTTATATTTGATACTAAAAATCATCATCATCATCAACAACAACAGCAACAAAAAACAGATATTATTATGGCACATCACATCACATACATATCCTATAGACATTTCATAGTTTCACACAAAACAAAACTAATTTAGCTTTTTTTTCTATATAGCACCCTCCACTTTCTCCATACAGTATATACACACGTATGAAACTATGTTGTATCTGTGTATTCTGCCAAATTACCCATCATCATCATGAAGTGTCCTTATGAATCTAGAACAAGCTGATGCCATGCCGCTGCCACCATACACCACCATCATCACCACCACCACCACCGTTCAACTGAACTGCTCTCTGCCACGAAGAAGAAACACAAACAGGAAAACAACAAGAGGAGCATCAGAAAAGAAACTAATACGTAGAACAAAACCAGAGTTGCCAATATATACAACCATACGTGTGTATATGCCTATATTATGTATGTACCTCTGCTACTACTGCTTTCTACATGATCATCATTATCATACTATCATCACAATCATCTTGCCATCTTGTTTCCTCCATACAAAGAGAGCATGATGCCAGCAGAAGAGAGGTAATACCATACAATATAGATGCACAGCTTAAAAACAGCTACTTTTACTCTATTCTCACAATCAGCTCATTATCACCGTTACGATTACGACTAGGCTTCATGAATGCACAACAACTACACAGCACTATAAGCTAAAAAAAACTTCCTCTTTCCTCCTTTTCTCCTTCAACAACTCATCTCCTATTTCCTTTTTATACATAATATGATATGATGGTGATGACGACCATGATGGCAGCAGTATGGTCTGGAGTGTACATCAATGATCTACAAACACACACACACACACACAAGACACTCAACTTGCAAGTTGAGCAGCAAACAATGTTACAACTTGTTTTGTTGTTGTGTCTCTGCCAACCTGAGTTGTTCTTGTGGGAGCCCCGCGTACAACACACCGACGAGAACAGAGGAGAAAAGGAATGCTCTTGTGTTCCCTTTCCCTTTCTCTCTCTCTCCCTCTTCTCCAGCAGCTCTGTTTGCCTTTCCCCAACTCTCAAAACAGATTCAAATTATATTGCTGGAAAGCGATGAATTTCTTCCTTCCTATACCACTTTAGTGGATGTCGTGTGCATAAAACTTGATTTGCTTTTTCCGTATAAGTTCCATATCAAGAGGAGGCTGTGTGTGTGTGCTCACAACCAGGCTTATATAACATTCATTTATTGTTATTATTACTATTACTACTCTCTTCCCAGGGATGATGGGATAGAAATAAAGACTTATTTGATACGATAAAAAGAGAGATTAGTTCTGGTATAAGTATGCTTGTTTTGTTTGCATTTGCAACGCAAAATTCTTATTTTCATCATGATCACCATCATATCATGTGAACATTCAACAAAGTATATTTACCTGACTAGATTATCTTATTACAATAATAGACTTATCATATATATATATATAGCCATATCATCAACCACATCCCACATCAGATTCTCTGGCTTGTTATCACACACACAAAAAAATTATTATTGGGTTCCTACATAGCTCTTGTTTGCTCTTCATTCAGTTATTTCACTCAACCACACACGTTAACAAATAAAGTGGTGATAGGATGGAGAATGCATTGCAAAACTCACATATATACACACACACAGACACAAGTAGAAAGAAAGTAATATAGTGGTACATAATGTAGCACTAAATATGCATAATGGCCATAATCGTAAAGGTTACTGTAATAAAACCTGAGTTGTTGTCTTCCTCCCCCTTTTATTATTAGATCAACGAAGTAAAGTAAATCCATGTGTAGCTCTATCGCGTAACACAGGGGAAAGTATATTNATCGTAAAGGTTATTGTAATAAAACCTGAGTTGTTGTCTTCCTCCCCCTTTTATTATTAGATCAACGAAGTAAAGTAAATCCATGTGTAGCTCTATCGCGTAACACAGGGGAAAGTATATTATTATTAGTAGTTCATTCAATGTTCATTCATTCATTCCAAATTATGGTTGTCATTCCCAAATAAATTATGAACAAGTAGTGAACTTGACTTAATGCTAAGAGCAAACAAACAAACATAGGAAGCAGAAGTAGACATATTGTCCATATATATGATACAGATAATATGGCCATGTTATAATATATGGGATATAAACTATGAAGTCCCATTTCATTTCCTATATAAATTTTTGCTCATAATCAAATAACAAATGAAGAGCAACAACAGAGCAGCAGCAGCAGCATGTGTTCCCTTTTTTACTTCTTTTCACAAGAAAAGAAAGCAATTTTGGTGGAAGGGAAATAATTTCATATAGACATACATAAGTATACTATATGCACTGTGGGGATATATATTGTGAATAAAAATGCTACTGTCTTTTTTCCAACAATATTTATATAAAAAAATATTTGAATGCATGTATATCCACTCAAAACTCAACCCTTTTTTCCGTTTGCTTGTACTATTTTTTTCACAGATATCACATTATTACCAAGTAGGAAAACTATATAGGCAGTGTGTCTTCTTGATGACACCATAATATTTTCAAATGACCCTGGACGAAAGCGATAAAGACAAGATTGGCAACTTTCAATATTCATGTAACGCGGGGATGAACGCATGGAACATGGCAGGGCAGATGGAATTTAGTTTTTACTAACTGTACTATTTACTATATATGTGTGTATATACATATGTGTGTGTACTTGAGACTAAAAACTTTCCTTGAAAATTTTCTTATTTTTTTACTTACATTTCCTTGAGTAAAAATCGGGAGCATAAAAAAAAGTGTAAGGGAGTAATGGAACAATGAACCAACAAAAAAGAATAAGGCCTCTCTTTTCTGTGAAACAAGAGCAAGACTTATGAACTTATTTATTATGGTGTAAAATGAGTAGCAGCATGTTTTCTTCTTCTTTTTTTCTTCTTCTTCTTCCTTGCCTTTTTGGACAGATGAAAAATGGCAGGGTGTACTCTGTACAAAAACAGTGTATATTGTAGTGTGTGTTTTGTAACGACTGCCAAAAATAAAATAAAGAAAAAAAAGTAAAGTGAAGATGAGTCTTCTTTTTTCTGTGTCGTGCCAGAAAGAATACAACACCCGCCCTTCCGCCTGTACAAACTAAAAACTTTGTAATTTTTTTCTTCTTTTTATTTTATATATTGAATTATGTAGGGAAAAACGCTACTATAAACTTGATTTTTGTCTTTAAAAAGGTTTTTTTCTTTTAAACACAAACACAGCATAGAGGACGTTGGGGACGTGTGTCCTATTTTTCAACAAAAATAAAAAAAATATATACAACAGGAAGTTCATCTGTAAAAAATGGGTCTGGTATACACCCTGCCCGGCCCAACACATCATCATCAATATAACGTGATCACGCGAAAAAGTATAAAAAAATATTTTCTTTTTTAACTCCCACATTTTTTTGCATAGTAAAAAGTAGTAAAATGGCTATCTATTTATGTGCGAAGCTTGTTATTATGTCCCAGAAAAGAATAGGAAAAACTCTACAAACCCATTTTCTATTCATCCTTTTTATTTTATATTTTCTCTCTTTCTTATTTTTTTTCTAGCTTTTTGACAGAGTACATATGGAAATGAAATGAATGGATAAAGTGATATCGTATCGCTGTCGTAAGGTCGAAATGAAATGGAATGAGAGGATAGGATGATGGGACCATATGTGACTGAAACATGCTACCATTTTTTTCCATAATCTTCCTTGGCGTCTCACTCTCAAGACAAAACTCAAACATATCTAATATACTTTGCTGGGGCGAGAGAGAGAGAGAGAGAAGAAAAAGAAAACGACTCATGTTGCTATTACAATTTCATACCAACAGCCCCCCTCTCTCTCACACCACCAACCAACATAAGATATTGCACAACATGCTCTATGCTAACTTCATCTTCTTTTCTTTTGCATGATCCAAAAAGATATCATCTGCTACTCCAATCCACTACAATATATACTCGTTCTAGAGAGAAAGAGAGAGAAGCCCCTGATTCGATCCCAATTCAGGATAAAAACTTTCAAATGCATAACATGTTTTTTATGCTTACCACCACGACTGCTGCTGTTACACACTAAAAATAAGTAAAAGTGTACTACTTATAATATTATGTTAGCTTTGTGTGCTTGTGTGTGTCTATTATAATTTTTACAACAAGATTTTTTTCTTCTCTCTCTCTCTTATCCCAAGTTTATTTGTATAGTCAAGTCTCTTCATCTTTAAAGCTGATTTGGTTTCTTTCTTATTTTGTACCTATAGAATGACTATGAGGACTGCTACTACATGCCTTCTTATCTGATTTTGGTACAATGTCACTTTAAGGGTGTAAAAGATCACACACACACAATATGAAATACAACAAAAAAATGTTAAGACTTTATTATATTATCACAGAGGCACTTTATAGTCAAGTGGAAATCTGAATAGGGCTATTAAAATATAAAATGTGTGGATACAAAATAAGGATCACGAAAAAAATGCATAAAAATTGAGAGGACAATATATAAAAAAATATGTTATAATATGTGCATATTATGCATATGCACGAAGGCCTCTCTCCAAGCCCCCTCCTCTTCTCTCTCGTGAAAGTCCTCTCTTTTACTGTCACTCAAAATATATGAACATGACTGCGAGCCCAACCACCACACACTTATTTTTTTTCATTCTTCCATTTTTCCTTTCATATTCGAAAGAAGGCTAACGGATAACATAACATCTTTTCCAAGTCAACTCAAAATCCTCTGTTGTTGAAGAAGAGGAGGCGAAGAAAAAAATAGAAGAAGAAGGATAAACTGTTATACTCGTCTTGCTTCTTCTGCTACCGTTCAAGTCAAGCGAAAGTTTTTTTTTCCTGGTAAAAATCGGTAAAATAAGGAGGAATGAAGCAAATAAACCAGTCATCATGATAGAATATGGTATGCTGCTGCTCCTCTCAAGGAAAAAAAGGAGAGTCAGAGAGTCACATATGCTTTTCGAGTCAAGTTCCTTAGCATTATTATTATTTTTGCTCCTTTTACCAGAAGCCTTTAACCCTTTTTTTATATATTTTTTTGATTCACTTTCCTACTATTTGCTTGCTTGCTGTCTTTTGCTGGTATGAGCACAAAAGAATATAATATGTACTTTGTTGAACCACAAAAAAAGTTAAGCCGAAAAACTATTGTACAACTTCTTTTTCTCTCCTTCTACACTCATATAAGTAGTATACAGAAAAAAATGCATTTTCATCTTTTGTACTACTACTAAAAAAGACCTGGCCATGCCATAAACCAAAATAGTGTAGTATATAATATAGACATAGACATACACACACTCACACAAAGATGGAACTTGTGAAATCAAAGTGTCACATCAACCAATTGCGAAAACTATTTTCTTTCAACTTGTACCATGTAGCCACTTCGTCAACCAACAAGACTACAAGAATAAGAGGGAAAAAACTATCTCGCTCAGTCAACCAGCCAAACGTACTTTTTTTTACTGGGAAATAAAGGAAAAAATGGTTCGTTTAAGAAAGCCAAGAAGCCAAGTAGAAGAATACTATGAAGGAAAAAAAAGTCAACCAACTCTTTTTTCTGCTCGTAGTAAAAATGAGATGAGTTGTTAGTATGGTTTTAGAAAAAAGGATATAGTTGCACTTTATATACCTCTGCACTTGCTCTTTGTGCAGAAATTGTCCTGTAAAGAGAAAGTTCCTTGAGAACAAGGAGGAGAGGGAGAGAGAAAATATATTTTTGTATACTGTGTGTGTGTGCAAAGTGTTGGTGTAATATGTTCTCTGTGTGTGTGGAAAAGTGTGCTGGATGTTGGATGCACTGTCCAACATTGTCTCTTGTTGTACCATTTCCTTCCATTGTCCCCCTTCCTTTTTTTCTCTGCCTTCGCTTTTTATTCTCTGGCTTGGCTTGGCCTGACAAAGCATATTATACTACCAAGCAGCAGCATCCAATTTTTCTCTTATTTTTCGTTCCCATTTTTATCCTTGGCTTTCTTTTGCCGCTTATACATTTTTTTTTTTACTTTTACGTTTTGTCGTCTTACTTTATTTTTTGAGCTACTGACTTCTCACTCTTCATCTCCTCATATTATACAAAGTTTTTTTCTTCTTTCTTTTTTCCTTCGTGTTTTTTTGTCTTCTTCTTCTTTGTTCTTCCCAGAAGAACAAAAGGACTAACACTATCATGCAACTATCACAACATACTAATATTATGTATCATTTTCTCTCAAGTGTTTCCTTGAGCTGGGAGGAGAGGTAGTTGAATATAAAGCGACTAGACACATACCATCATCTCATCCATCCATTTCTTTCATTCATGCAAGTGAAGATGAAGTAGGTAAAAAGAGATAGATGGATGGATGGATGTATGCTTCTCAACTGTAATACACAAAAGGGAGCATACATGAGTGCAAAGGGAGGAAAAAAGTCATAGATTCGGAATGCAAATCGAATTCAAAGAAGACTGACGAGAATAAAGAGTCACTTTGGGACAAGACAAGGACTGAGATAGATAGGTATATCCTTTATAACACATATGATTATATTTCAGTTTTTATTATGTATATCGGTCACAATATATTATATACAGACATGTATAAGAAGGGGAGACGCAAAAAAATAAATTATACCTATTGCATTTTTTACATGGCTCTCACTCGCCACGAGGAACTCACACGGCCTACTACTCTCTCCTCTCCTTCATCTTGATGTCTGTCGTGTGAGAAAAAATAACAGTGGTAATAATAAAAAAAGACAAAAGGGATAAGAAGATTCTTTCCATAATATATATATCTTGATCATGTACAGTCCAATATATACCACATCCCATCCGCGTGCAATATAATATGTGCAATAACAATGATTGGGCCTTTTCCAAGATTACATGCATGCTCGCATCACATCACCATTCTCTTTTTATTGGCCAGCAAAAACCAACACAGCATCAAAAGCATTTCAACTTTTTTTTTGCTATCCTTCTTGTTGGTACAAGATATATACAACGGGGGAGAAAAGTGACGAAGGGGACAAAAAAAGAAGAAGAAGGACAACGATTCAAAGTACAAAATTGTCTGGTTCCTCTTTGTGCTTATTTTTTTTTGTTATGTGTTGAATGAAGAAGGAGAGGATGAAAGAGGATCAATGATGAAGGTTATGTGAAAATGTTTTTGCATCAAGTCGTCGTCGTCGTCGTCAACAATGAAACTGTTTGCATTTCCATTGCAAGCTACTTTGTTTTTGTTGTTCTTTGTGTGTATTTTAAAATGCATGCTGCATTTTGTTCATAGACGGAATATCCGAAAGCGCATTTAGATTTAGGTATATGTGTAAACATGCGTATTGTTTATCTTTTCATAAAATATTATGCGATGCAAAAGGGTCCAAATACATGAACACAAACACAAAAACCGCTGAAATGAGAGAGAGAAAACAACAACATAGAATATTATGATAGCTTCGCTATATATCCAGATGGATACAAAGCTTTCTTTCATTGTTATGTGTACATTTGCTACTAACTTTTTGTGATGTTGTATATTATGCTGCATATAATATATATACATACCTTTGAGAGCCGTTTTTATTTAGACCCTTGTAAATTTTATTTTTATAAAGAAAACTTCTCTTTCTCTTTGTTTTGTACATGGCAAGGCCTCGAGGATAACTTTTAACAAAAAAAAGAGTTGAATGTAGGTATGTGTTTATAAGTGCATGGTATATTCTGGGTTCAAAGAACAAAATAAAAAGTTTGGAAAACATGTTTTGCTTATCTTTTCACTTGGATGTGCGGGGGAACATGGATGCTAAGTTGATAACTTGAATGTGATGGTATATGGTTTTGGGTGAAGGAAACACATGAAAAAGTAAGTGTGAAATCGTCATGCTGCATAGAAACTATCGTTTGCAATATCCGTTTCAGATGAAATGTAATTACCTTTCAAAAGAACAATCTCAACCTATAACATCTCAGCTCAATAGGAAAAATAATTTTAACAGGTTTGATATCCTTCAAATTCCTTATTTTTTTAAAAAAATGACAGAAAAATGTTTTAGTATTAAAATTATAACATTTTGTGTAATTTTGTTTATTGAATATTCCTCATGTATTGGTATTATTTACTGTTAAGTCGTAGCATCAAGGCTAGATTGAGTTAATAAAGTGAGTACGTAATTGGTATTTTATTCCAATAGCTGCACACCAAAGTGAGCGCACCCGTAGTCTTTTTCCAGACCAGACAAACAAATCTTTTTATACTTTTTTGTAAAAGTGCGTACGTTACATGAAAAGTCCCAAGCCACAACAACCACCACCATACCTAAAATAAACATGCAAAACCTACCATCTAAATAAATACTTAATAATTGCGGTATATATTTAATTTTCCAATGAAAAATGGCCCACTGTTTACATAAATTGTGGAAACGTTTTCCTCCTCCTCCTACACCTACCACCAATAATCTCACTAAAAAAATACAAGAGCGTCAGTGCACTTTGCTCCGTACTTTATTTACGTTCATTATATAACTCATTCCCAAAAATTGTCTATATCTTCTCTCTCACTCACA
>JAITYZ010000444.1:0-10393 GCA_027744595.1 Paronellides praefectus | reverse complement strand
CAGACGGACAGACAGACATTTTGGAGGAAGCCTGCCAACTGCAGCAGCAGCAGTAGTAAAATGCAAGTATTGGCATTGGCAAATAATAATATGCCATCAAACCTCTCAAGCATTTCTCTCTCTTTTTTCTTAGTAAAGCGCTGAGTGAATGGAATGGAGTGATCCATTTTCTCCTTCTTCTTCAGTTTCTTTTTTCAACAGAAAAAAATACCCGCAAGACACATACCAAAAAGAAGAAGAAGAAAATAAACCGGGGGATCAGGATCATCCTCCAGGCTCCACATTCTCATCATGATCGTTTTCTATTAAAAAATGATATTTTTTTTTCATACTCCATTTATTTGACACTTGGTATTATCATCAACTTCATAAACAGGAAGGACACTACTATAGCACTGCTGTGTGAAGGCATGCACTAATGATAAATTATATCTCTGTAAAAATAACCTTGTCATTTACAATACTTCAAATGTACAAACATCCAATTGATGGAATTCATGAGCTATATAGACTTGAATACCAACAATCATCATACAAGTCTACTTAACATCCAAAATTGCAAACCACGCCACATATTTTTTTTTGCAAATATTTTTGTGTGAAATATGAAGGTCAATATATAGCATATTAATTGCACGTGAAAGTCTGAGTCTCTCTCTGTCTGTTTAACGATGACCATGATGATTATGATGATGAAGGTTATTATTATGGCGCGNATGATGATTATGATGATGAAGGTTATTATTATGGCGCGTTGAGTTTCTGTTTGATGATGTGTGTCGTGTACGTTGGGTTTACTGCTGCGCTTGATGTTTTATTGGTTTATATGTGTGTGTGTGTGCATTTGGTTGGATGAATGGATGGATATATATTTGGATATATTTTTTTTTTATATCGGATGCTTTTATGTGATGGAATGCCGTTATAAAAGCATATAGATATACAAAACATTGTGCTTCTACAAATAGCTATATACCTAATACAGCATGAATATGGGTAATATGAGTGATGGTAGCAGTAGTAGTGACGGTGCGGTGTTATTATGATTATTACGTTGGGTACTCTCCTCCCGCTTGGTTTTGGACGGAAAAACCGTTACTCCTGCTTTGTCGTTATTACTGCTCTGGAAAGTCTGCAAAGTGAGGAGGTAGTATGCGGATACTACTGGGAGCATTGAAGCACCACTGCCGCTGTGAACTCCTTTTATATTCTTTTACAAATATATAGCAAGGCAGACAGGCAGAAGAGGATGTCTTTTTTATACATTATGGCTTTACTTGGTAGTTGGTGTAATATCGTATCAAACATTGCAAAGTTTTTCGCTTGGGGCTTTCCACTTGAATGTATTGTTGTAGTAGAAGGTATATATTATGTATATGGAATGATATGGGGTATGAAGGTATGGTGGAAGGATGATATGATGATATAATGCAGATACCTATTTTGTTCTCATGTGTGTTTGTGTCTATCCGTGTTTGTGTGAGCCTCCATAGTCAACCCAAGTCAAGTCACACAACTCCGATGGGTGGAGCAAGCGAGCATTGATTTTCCGAACACGGGACAAAAAAAGCAAGAAAAAGAAAAAAAGGACCCTATACTTTGTACTTTACTACTTTTACTCTCGCACATTTCACATGTGTTCCTCACTCACTCAGTTTACTCCTCCAACAGGAATAAAAACATGGGGATAATATCAGGGGATATCATAGGGTATTAAGTGGTTCCCTGTCTCTCTGAGTATGTTGTGTGTATACTGTTTATGAATGTGGATAAATGGGGTATGAAGGTGGGGAAAAATTTAATTTTCTAAAAGAAAATTTAAGATTTAAAATGTAAAAAATATGAAGTAAAATTTTGTTATTATTTTTTGTTTGTTTTTGAATAAGAGATTTTCCCACCTCAACTCCACCCTTTAATGATCATCCTCCTCTTGATCTCCTCGTGCCTGATCTGATCATTACCCCTTTTTTATGGGATGAAAAAAATAAAAAATTCCTAATATTTTTCCTCCGTCCAATCTCTCCCCACACACCACAAATTCTCTCTCTGGATTTCAAGTCTTATTCTAAACGGCTTGTGCATCTGCTGCCTTCCTCTCATTTTTTCCTCTGCTCCCGCTGCTCTTGTATATTTATCCATATCCATCCACCTTGTAAACACCCACAAAACTCTTCGCCTGACTGGCATTCAAAGAGGCACTTCCTCTTCCTTTTGCGCGTTTTTCTTTGAATGCAAACAATCTAAAAACATGCAAACATTCTACTCTCGTCCCAAAGAAAAAAATATGACGATGTTTATAGAAAAAAGTCACACGCTTTGGCTAGCGATAAGAAAAGGAATCTTCTTGGCCGCACAGCGGACAGCATTTAAGATTTTTTTGCGAAAAAATAAGCAAGCATGAAAGAATGAATAAAAAAATGATTACAGGAAATGAAATGCATTCTTCCTTCTTTTTTTAGCTTTTAGCAAATACAGTCTTCTTTATACATACATTATGCTGATATAATATATATTTTGGAATGTATGCATCTCCATATATTTATATGGCCAGATTCTTTCGCTATATATTTCCTTTTTTCTTACATAGGCCATTTAACTTGTTCTCTCTCACACACAAGCAATATATCATTCCGTCTCTCTCTCTCTCTCCCCCTTTTCCTCCTTTCTCTACTTTCTTCGGCTCCAAAAGAAAGCACTTTTCCTGTTCCCACTGCATTCCTTTCATTCAACTCTATTCACTATCACAATTGCAATCGGCCAAGTAGGCATAAGTTTCACAAAAAAAGAACGGCTCTGGCTCTGCTTTCTTTCCCACTTTCTTCCCACCGACCAACCTCCTATCTCTGCTCTCAAGCAAATACCAAAAAACGAGAGATTTTTTTCTGTTTCTTCTCTCTTCTTCTACTTACTTTTTTTCATTTTTTCTTTAAAAGTCGTAGGCAGAGAGGCTGGAGGAGGAGAACGAGAGAGAAAAAAAGCAATCCAGAAAAATGTTCCTTGCGGGGTACGGCTCTGGCTCTGCTTTCTTTCCCACTTTCTTCCCACCGACCAAACCTCCTATCTCTGCTCTCAAGCAAAAACCAAAAAAACGAGAGATTTTTTTCTGCTTCTTCTCTCTTCTTCTACTTACTTTTTTTCTTTTTTCCTTTAAAAGTCGTAGGCAGAGAGGCTGGAGGAGGAGAACGAGAGAGAAAAAAAGCAATCCAGAAAAATGTTCCTTGCGGGGTGTAAAAAATGAGAGAGAGAGAGAAAGCATTCATGAAGCAAGAAAGAACATCACAGCACAGGGACAAGCACACACACACCGTGAGCATCATCTACATCACATCACATCCCATATTATCCATCCATTCAATCGTCCATGTAGCACTTTTTACTTGCTTTCTCCCCATATGACTTTTTCCTCTTCAAAAAAAAAACTCTTCCTATCCAAAACTTTTTCCTTCTTTCCCTGCTTGTATCCATTCCTTATATTCCCTCTATTCTCTTAGAAATAAGAAGGAAAACTTTGCACTTGTCTAGTATAAGGTTTAAATATAGACAACATGTATATATATAAAGTAGTAAAATGTTGGCAAAAAAGTTGTTGTAGGTTTTTAGCAGAAGAGCAGTGTATGATGCTTTTGTGTTGCGGTACCTTTTTTACTACTTGTTCTAGTGCCACTACTACTCCTATTAAACTACACATTTCCTTGCCTGCATTCCTGCTGCACATTCCATCCCAATTCAACATTTCACCATACATTCTAACTTTGCTTCCGTGGTGGCCCAAAGCACCATGCATGCGTCGGCATATATTCCACCATCAGCAGCAGCAGCAGCAGCTAGCCGATAAAATGACTAGAGACCCAACCAAAACTCTCTCACATTTTGCTTGTGTCAATAGAGAAGCAGCAGAAAAGAAGAAGAGAGGAACAAGGGCCAAAACCCAAACCAAGCCGAGTCGGCACTGGCGGTTGAGACAGAGACATGTACATATCCCGTCCTCTTCTTTTTCTCTTTTGCACACAAGCCATCGGCATATAACATGAAACAAAGGACACACAGACACAGAGAGAAAAAAATCGAGAAAGCCAGGGAGAGCAGAGCTGCTACTGCAACAACTACAACTACTCCACATTCTCGATACCCGAAACCCAAATGAGATGGTTGAGTCAGAGACATATACATATCCCGTCCTCTTCTTTTTCCATTTCGCACACAAGCCATCGGCATATAACATGAAACAAAGGACACACAGACACAGAGAGAAAAAAAAATAGAGAAAGCCAGGGAGAGCAGAGCTGCTACTGCAACAACTACAACTACTCCACATTCTCGATACCCGAAACCCAAATGAGAATTGGAAAATGGATTGGAAACAACCCTTTTTTGCATTGTACTTGACTACAACATAATAATAATAGCACATATTATACATTATTTGCATTTTCTCTATTTTCCTCCAGCACCACCACAGCTACTACTACTACCATATATACATACCACCACCAGAGTCAGTAAACCAACAAGAAGACCACACCAGAGCCACTACTATAACCACCATCACTCCTACCACACTTGTATCACAAACGGCAGCAGCAGCAGCAACAGAAACAAACTAGATACATATTATACCCATTCCTATTATTATACATTATTCCCAGTAGTATTCATTTCCCTCTTCTTTTCTCCTTCTTCTTCCTCTTTTCTAAAAACAAAACAGAAGGAAAGCATATAGCAGCGTAGAGAAAAGTCCAGTCCAGCAGTCCAGCCAACCGAGTAAAAAAACATGATGCTAAATTTTCTTCTCTTGACTCATTTTCTAGCTTTTCACTCTTATCCTCTCTAAATGTATGTATCTGTCGGTATATATTATATACTTATCTATCTGTAGTATATCTAGTCTCCTGTGAGGATTGGTCCTTATTTTCAAGCTATATAGATTGTCTGTCTACTTACATGACTAATAATAATAAGAAAAGTAAAGAAGCCTTCTCTTGCTCGCCGTCTCTCTGACTGAGAGTCTTACATTTTCTGATTGCTTGGGTGAGTTCAAGTGTTGAGTTAAGTTACTTAAAAGAAAAAGAGAGGAGAGAGATAAGTGTACTGGAGGATTATTGCTGTACACCCAAATTACAAGCGATATATTATTATTAGCTAATGCACACACATAACATTAGAGTATACCTTTTCTTCTCCGCTGTAATAACAACGTCAAAAGAGAAAAGGTCACACCATTACATATAGGCACCCAGTCAGTCAGAAGAGAAACGACAATGTTTAAGTGAAGTGAAGGGAGAGAGCAAAAGCTACATTGTAGCTCCGATACCAAAACACCATCACTACCGCCACCACCACCACCACCTTCATCGCATCATCCAGTCTTAAGACGACGCATCACCTTGCATTTTGTATTTGGTCTTGTGTGTGTGAATATTAACATTAGTATTCCTCATGAAAAGCTTGTCCTGCTCTTGCTAACATGAACATAATATAATTTTTTCTACTTCTTCTTTTTTTTACGTTTGTGCTTGAGCCTCTCTCTTGAGAGAATCCAACATTTCTTAAGACTGGGAAAAAAAGTATGACTCCAACAACAAGAGTGACTGGAGAGTGAAGTTGAGTTACGACCAGTAAACATTTCTTTTTTCTATTTGGCTGACTCAGTCTAAAGAGGAGAAGGAAGTGTTTGTATGCCTTATTTTTCTTTTTTTTTTTAAAAGAGAAGGGAAAAAGCAAAAGCCTAGGCTCAGGCTTTACTAGCTCTGGAGAGAGAGTGAGTGTAAAAGCTGAGGTGTCTAGGGTCCCGGGAGTCAGTAGGAACGTAACCGTCAGCAAGATAGGTAGTCAGCTAGCAACGAGAGAGAAGGAAAAAAAAGCTTCTCTTCAACAAGGCGAAAAGCAAGCAGGATATACATTTTTTCTACTTGAGTGAATGAACTTACATTTTCAAAAAAAAAAGGAAAATAATGGCAAGTGTGAAAACATTTTTTTCTTATTGAAAACACGGGAAAAATATATAAATATTTTAGTAAACTCAAAAATCTATTTCTTTACGTCTCAATACAGCTGAGCAGCAGGAGCAACAAACAGCAGCATAGCAGCAGTACAAAAATACTAAACTGATGTTCATTGTATTTGTGTTGCTGGCAAGCTGGCGCTAATGGTGTTCTATTGTTATTATTATTATATTTCTCATTTCCTTGGCGAAAAAGTCCAAAGTGAAAAAAATATATATTCCAATCCCAAAATGGAACCCCAACTCACATAAAAACCTACAATAATAATATCTTGTTCAGTCGCACACCAGATCAGTCATCAACTTGAGACGTCACGAGAGATAGAAAATAAAAATATCTCTATTATAATCCCATTATATACAGAATATAGTCTCTAATCATTCCATCCTACTCGATCATCATTATTATTATCCTCTCCCATTATAATAACAGCACCCTTGGCCAAGCACAAAAAAACAGGATATTTTTTTCCTTTTGAAAAAGGTGAAAAGTGGCAAGAAAAAAATGTATTATTTCATGGGAGAGTTTTTTTAGTGTGAAAAAAAGTGTTAAAAGTGGGGTGCATTTTATTATAACCTGGCGCAATCCTGCCCTATCATCACCGTCAATATAACTTGAACTTGTTTCAAGTGCTATATTTTTTTCTCCACTCTCTTTTAACTTGACAAGCACATTTAGCCGAACAAAAAAAAAGTGCTGCTCTACAACCATCATCTATCATCACCTTTTCTACATCATCAGAGATAGGAGCGATTCCCATCGTCCCGTGTGGTCTCGTTACCTTTCATCACCAGAAGCAAAAGCAGTAGATAGGCTGCTCACATCTCACCTGACACATTTTCTAACATCTTTGGCTGCTTTCACCAAAGAGATTTTTTTGACAGCACAGCCAACAGCATAGCGACACGGACAGCTAGGAAAAGCGAAAGGATATCCCATCAAATCATCTTTTTTTCTATTCTCTTTTTTTGTGTGTGCTGGACCATCACTCTCCTCCATTTCATGTATTATCTTTTACTACTGCTGGACCTCATCTCATCTAATCTGTTGTGCACGGCACTTATTTGAAATGGGTTTTTGTGCTGTTGTTGTGTTGTGTTCCTTTTTACAGAAGAAAACATATACAAGTAATTACCTACCTTTTCGTAGTCAAGTCACACGACGACTTTAAGAGTGTAAAAAACAAGAGCATCTCATTTCTACATTTCATCAGCGTTACTGCAGTCAATCTCATCATTTATTTCACACGGAAAATAGTATCGTGGGAAAAATTTCCCATTAGCCCCCCGCCGTCCATCACCGCCACTCTTCTTCTCCTCCTCCTCCTCCACAACAACACAGGTAAAAAATAAATTTATATCTATTTTATATGCAGAATGTGTATTTCACACTCAAACAAAATAAACTGGTTTAAATTTGGATTTTTTTTGGAGAACCAACACCAGAAAAAATTTCTTTCCGTTTAATGCATTTAAAGCCTCAAAATTTCCTGTTATTACAAACACGAGCATTTTTTTCACACACACACACGCGCATTCATACAAGCCATTACATTATGCAAAGCATATTCCCTCTTCCTTCCTTCCTTTTCTTCTTTTTTACGGTTATTATTATTATTATTTTATTATTGCATAAAAAAGTCAAATGAATTCAATCTGTTTTTCTTTTCCTTTCTTTTCCTATCCCTACACTTGGGCTTCCACTGTACTCTCGTATAACAGCAGGAGGTCTTTCTTTGCTCTCTGTAAAGTGAAGATTTAAACATCTTCCTTTTATCCATAATATTCTTCCTCAACAGCCATCCAACGGAAGATAGACCGGAGGCAATAAGCAAATATTGTATTTTATTTTTTTGTATGGTGATATCCATATGCTTATGGTTTAGCTATATGGCTCATGTCATGTGTGTGCGTGTTGAGTTTGAATTTCCATTTTATTTTTATTTTTTCTTCAACGAATATCGGTTTCTTTGGTAAATATGCCAAGCTCCTTTGTGAAATAAAAAAAAAAAGATAGCGGAAGATGAGCAGACAAGCAATAAAGCTAATAATATTGATATATTGTTATCATTTCATTAAAATTATATGCACACATGGCACACACACATACAAAACAAACTCATCGTTGTGTCATCATCAAATATGTACCGAAACCAAAGAATTGAACGACGATTCAGGCAAAAGCGAACAAAAAAAAGACCGAATCAAACTGCTATGCTGGGATGGTGCCGTTTTTCTTTTTCTGGCGTGTGTATATACCTGTGTCTATGATAGCTTTTTCTCTCTGTGCGAATCAGTCTGAGAAATGGAGAGGGAAACGTTTTCCACTTTATTTAAGCTTTCTCTCTGTTTGAAATAGAAATAGCTTCGTTATACAATAATAGGCATGTTATGTATTATTGGTTGTATTTAGATAAATGGTTTGTCTGTTCGCTTGAATGGATGTCTGGCTACAGAAGAGAGAGAGGAAATAGAATATAGGGAATAAAATGTGATGCAATTGTGTATGCAGCAATTGCACAAGTTGATGGGGTACTTGTGTATATCTTCTGTTGAGAGGAAAATGTAAATGGAAAGAAATGTAAACAAAGTGGTTTTGGTGTATACATTTTGGGAAATGGATGTATCGAGAGAAATGGAGTTGAGTGGAGGTGCAGGTGGAGGAGGACATCATTTTAGCAGAAAAAAATGTATACAAAGACGTAGACAAAGATGCAAAAAAAATAAAAAGCAGAGAAAAATAAAGTGTTGTAAAACTGCAAAGTATAAAAGTTGCTGTGACCAGCTGGTCAAAGTTTAAGGTGGTGGCACAAAAACTTGAATACTTTGAATCCCCGGGGGACACATTTTAAAAAGTTGTGAGGTTGGGTTTTTGGAATATTGCTGCTTGATTTGCTATCACAAGTAGTAAGTCTTGAGGTGCTGATCTTGGATTCAAAATCTCGAATTTTGAGTATTCATGGCTCTGACTAAAATAAACAGATGAAAACAGACAAACATGTCAGTTGGAAAAAAGCTGCGTAGAAGACGCAACTCATAAAAAAGAGAATACTGCACAATTTATAGAGTGAAAAGAGGATAAATAGGTGAAGTGAAAGTGGAGAGAGTTGCTGAGGTGATATATTCAGAAGAAGAAAAGTGATAACAACAAAAACTTTCTTTCTTCTCTGCTGCTGCTACTGTTTTGTTGTTATTATTTTTTTTTGGAGAAATGCAAGGGTATTTGGGATAGGTCGGAACAAGGAGAAATATGTCTTCCCCCATAAAATTAAATATTTCACGTAAGCTCATATCATACCACATTAATGATAATTCGAATTACAATTTAAATTTTAAAACTGACATGAAAGGACTTTTTTGATAAGACAAACACACAAAAAAAATGTGCTGGTTGAAATGGTAATGAAAAATTCAAATTGTGTCGGCCACACTTTGTAAGCATCCTTTGTGTGGCAAATTTGTTCATGGCAGAATGCATGGCCCAAAAAGCAAACGTGGTGGAAACAAGTCGTTTTATTTTTAGGAGGAGATGGAGAGACAGTGAAAAAAGGGGTTTCACTTTACTTATGAATTTGTAAACAAGCAAAAAAATGGGGAGAAATACACATCATTATACTCACGCCATTGTAAGCTTTCTTCCATTGTTTTCTTTAAGGGATCCTTCACATTGAACGTTTGCATTGACAATTTAAAACATTTCCCCAAAAATATCCAAGTCACCTTATTTCTCTTTACATATTTTTCTCCTATAAACACTGCTACGTCAGTTATGAACTCCCCCTTATATCCATACCTACACATTTACATACTCTATTTGTATTCACTTCCACATAAATTGTAAACTATCTCGTTACTCTTCCTTTTCCGCACACATCTCTGCTATAGCTCACATACATGCTGCAGCAGCCAAATAAGCAAACTAAAAAGAAAGAAAAATAACAAAACACTGAATTTTCACTTCACAATGCTCACACGATCCTTCATAACAAGCTGTCATTTTTTTGTCGTGTAAAAAATCTAAACTTGTTTATGACTTTCCACTTTACTCATTTTTTTTCTTTGCAAAACTAAACCTGCTATTTGCCATTTCACTTGCTTTTTCTTTCTTCTCTCTCCTTTTTTTCATTGGGATTTTCAAATTATTCCTTTTGCAAGAAGCAAATATAGTATGTCTGTTTGTTAGAAATGCCTACTTTTTTTCAGGGAAGTTTTTCCTTGTCATACCAAAGTGTACAAAGTGCACAAAGTGTGAATGCAAAAAAATGGAAGTATATTCAATAAAAAGTTAAAGAATTTCTTTTTTTGTACTATTCCCGATTCTCCGAAATGATGAACGATGCTCATCCTTTCGGCAACATCCTGTATACCTATCCATTATTTTCCACTGCTATG
>JAITYZ010000443.1:0-32868 GCA_027744595.1 Paronellides praefectus | reverse complement strand
ATATCGCTGCTTCAGTAGAGCCTTTGGCCTACCTTATCATTTCAGGTGTTGCTAGTGCTCCTAGACAACTACCCTCGCGCAGCTTAATAATAGTAATGGCTTTAATGGCAATATTGATATTGCTGGGCTTTCGTTGAACCAGCCCTTCCGTAGTAATAATAAGGCTTGCGAGGATCATGTTTCATCATCATTATCATCAGTGCCATACCGTCCGGGAGACATTTTTTTCTTTTTATATGCCATGCCAGAAGAACCCCCTTTAGCATAAAAAATATGTGTATAGCCAGTAGACTAGGTGTGGTTTAGTTAAAAAAAAGGAGCTCGAAGGAATTTATTTTTGCGTTTGTCTTATTTTTTTGCCTTTTTCTCCTTCAAATAAAGTTTGATGTACGAATATTTATTAAAGGAGCCAGAAGGGAAAAATAAGGAACGGAGCAAAGTATCTTTTCTAAACTGTTATTGCAATGGATTTGAGGAAAATTTTTAGGGTATTATTTTTTTGTATATATATTTTACATAAGATATATACAAAATATATTTACAAAAGTATATAATATGCATACATGACATTAAACATTTATCTTATATATTTTCTCCACAGCTCGCATCGCATATAATTTTTTTCTGGGAAATGGAAATGGACTCTATGTAGTCCATTTTCTCTCGCCCTGCTTTTTGTCTGTATATAGGTAGGTATATATATGGTTTTATTGTTATAGTTTCTTGAAATAAACAGCAATGGAAAATGTTTTGGCAAAATTGCCTGCATCTTCCTGACCATTTCATGCTATGAGCTGGTGGAATGGGACCCCTTGGACTCATTTTTCCCAGTTGTATGGAGACGCAGACAACAAACTAATGTCACGTACATGATTCCCTTTGGTCATATACGGCAAATGGATGGAGCTTTGAAATATACACATACACAAAAGATGATATATTTATTATGTACGTATACCTATGTATTTACCTATAGAAAAAACGGAGAATGTTGCAGAAATATACTTACATCCGTACAATGCATAAAACTGTTTTGTTCATGAAACGTGCACACTAGTTTGCAAGATATGCATAGAGCAAGCAAACTGGAAAGTAGGCATATCCTTTAATAAATTACCAAAACTTGTTAAATATTGAATGCAGCTTTTTTTTAGTAATGTTGAACATCTCTGTGAACTTGCTAATTTCCTTATTTGACAACATATTATGTAGAGTAAACACAATTTTCATACATCTATCACGCATTATTTTAAATGAATGTAATAAAAGCTTTCTTCGAAATTACCTACATTACATCTCACCACCCCCATCCATCCGCATCCCACAATAAAAAGTGAGACGCTTCGAGATTTAGATTGCTCTACTCAAAGCGACATCTACTAAAGTGCACGAAAACTACTAGGAACAACTGCTCAAAGTGCTAAAGTAGTTTCACGTTTAGTGAATAGAATGCGCTCAAAGCCGGTTTTGGTGTCTTCTTTGCGTGTTTGCTACACAAAGTTTTTCATAGACTACCAGACCACCACCGCCACCGCATTTATACGGCAGAAGAGCATACCATTGAATTACCAAGCACCCCTCTCTTGTTACATCTCTCCCTGTTTCATATCATGAATTTCCTCTGCCAGATTGCATGCAGTCAAGACGCAGAGAAAAGGGTTGATCTCAGAAAAGTTGTTTTTGTTCGTCATTGTTCACTAAACAAGATTTTGTTGTTGGTTTACTTTGGTTGGATGTGGTGGCTCTGTCGTCATCTTCCTTTGGTAGCCTCTTATATTCTTTACCGAATCTCTCGCAAGAGCTCGTTGCAATGCATTGGCTGTGCTTTTGGGAAGAAAATAGAAAAAAACTGGTTTGGATGAGAAGGGAAACTGACGTGCCCTCTTGAACGCAACGGCGACACTTGCCAATGTTTCTTTCTGAGAGTTTGATTTGGTTGCTTGCAGTTAGGAGGAGGTTGCTGAGAAATCTGTACAACTCGGCCTTCACAACAACTCTAGCAAATGGGAGTCAATGCAATGTCGCTCTTTTCAGAGGATAGGCCACGATTGATTAACAAATGGACACTTGTTCTGTTGCTATTATTCTTTTCATATACACAAACGAAGCCAGTAACGTGAGTTTAAATTGCATTGGATAATAAAATAATAGTTAACTGATCTCATTTTATATCATCACGGTTTATTTCAATTCTTTTAAAATATTATTACTGGAGTGTGAAATTGTAGGCAATTAAGACCTAGCAGACTGGTTTATCTATCAACGTTACGAGTAACCTTCTCGTACTAAAAAATATTTAATGGCGTCAATATGTGCTTATCATTGAATTGTCCCTAATAATTGTTCTTAACGTATTTCATTGATTCTGAATCTTTTTGTTTACTTTTAAAATTTATTTATTCAACGGTTTTCCTTTTCAAGCTATATTTTGTTTTTACTTTTGATTGAAATCCATCAAAAAATTAAAATGAACCAATAATAACAAAATAATTATTAAAATAAATGCATTTATTGCAATGTTAGCTAAACAACAGTTGAAGCTATAATGCACTATAATATGCAGTAAATATTTTAAGTAAAATAAGTAAAATGCTTTATCATTGTTTGTGCTTTAAAACTCTTCAAGTCTCCTCTTTTTACAAAGACAGTCACACTCACACTTTGTTGTATTCAACCCTTCGGCTTAATAATACCTGCGATGACAAAACAGGTTTTAAACAAATGGATGTGAGTGATGATAAGCCATTATCATTGTTCTTTGACGAAATTTAATGGAATGTGAGAGCTTTATAGTAAGGGAAATGTAAAGTTTTATATTGTGTTTTAGGCAACCCATGGGATTATTTTGAAGGTGTTTTTTGAAAAACAAAAAATGTATTGAAAAAATAGTACAAAAAATATATACTCAATTTTTAAAAGTAGTAAATGTTTGGCATATTATTTTACAAAAATCATGGTTTTTATTGGGGTTTTAAATTTAGCATTCACTTTATTAAAAAATACAGTTAGCAGAAAAGGTGACCCAAAAAATTAGCTATTAAAAATCTAAAATTTTCTCAAAGAAGAAGAGTTTCTATTACACAAGCCATATTTCTCTAACATGTAGTTCATTTCATGATGAAATGTATTTCAATATATACCTAAATTTTAAACAAAATAAAATACTTGGAAAGCAGGAAAGGAAAGCTATCTTTGATTCTGAATTTGTCAATCAATGAAAGACTTGTAATTTTATTGTAATTACATCAAAGAAATTTGTCGTAGGAAAAAATGAAAGGTAAAAGTCTAAAGAGGTTGTAGGAATCAGTAAAGTTAAAGTCATATATGTTAACTAAGGTTATTATTATAATTATAATGCTAGTGTTATTTCAACCAATAAAATATTTTTGTTTAATACACACCTGTATCAATGCTACCGCAGCATTGCTGGGTAATTAAAAAGTAAAACAAAGCAATTTTTAGATTTTTTTACTGTCCGCGTCAAAACGCACACTACTAACTAGTTTCCTACTTCATCATCTTCTTGTACAGGTTTACGTGAAATAATCTAACCCAGCGTGAATTCGTCAAACATATATCTATTTATCAATTGTAAATTCCATGACATTTTATAATTCATAAATGTCCTCACCATTACACTAATTGTAAGAATTTTCTACAAAACAAAATAATCTCAATTTTATTTTGCTAGAGATTAATTTCCTGGAAACAAAGTTTGTTTAAAGTTTTTAAGAGGAAAAAGTATATTTTTGAAAACCAATTGAAATGCTATAGCTTTGTTGCATATTATTTAATTACATTTTGAACGCAGGCGGCGCACCTAGGTATGTATGTATGTATGCACATGTTAAATAAACAAAAATGGTTTCTGTCTATTTACTTTTTTTGTTTAAAATGTGACAACTCTTGACAAGTTTGCAAGAGAATGCGGACCAATTTCCATAAAATTTTATAGACCTCACACAGGTGCTATCTACACAACCTCCTGATGATATAGTCAGATGATGACCAGTGTCGTTTGCGTATTATGGAAACTCGTTGCTCTTTTCCCCTTTTACCCAGTCAATTTGTAAAGCAGCACAACAATAATAATAACAATTATCAAAAATTTACATTATTAGTACTTCCATTCATTCTCAACCAAGTCATGTAGGTATACCATGTTTTTGTACGTAATATTTATTTTACCCAAATGAAATTCCATGATTACATAGTGTGCTGAAGATACATACTACAAATTACACAACATGCATAATAATATGATGTCATTTCCATCTCAAATATCATTGATCACACACAGGCCAAACCCCGTGAGACAGGCAGAGAGTCTAAAGATAAAAGAGATTGATACAAGCTGCAATAAATCTTACACACAGTTCACAATATAATATACATAAGTAGGTATATTACTTTTTTTGCTACTTACCACCAGCAATGGTGTATAATATGTATACATTATTCAGAAAAAAAATAATGTATAGGCAAAGTAGATAAATTGACGCTTTCATGAAACAAAACTGTTCATTGAGTGGGGCACTTATATATTTTCCCCTCATTTTGTAGAAAAAAAATCAAATCAAAACTGTTTTTTTTTCGTACAAGTCAAAACTCTTGTCACACTCACATTCATAAATTCTCATTTTTGTTGACATGAGAGCAGCAGCGGCTTCTTGTATATAAAATAATATATTATGATGATTGTATGAAAATTATTTGGTAATGACATTTTAAGGCTTGTCATCATCTTTATGGCTAGTTTTTTTTACTTTGGCTCTTTGAAGAAAAATCATCAAAGAACTTTCAGACGGAAGTGTTCTGTGCGGTGGTGGTGGTCTGAGGAAAAAAATGATAAGATTCATCGAGTCCATTGACGTCACCTACTTTTTCCAAACCAAAAATCATGTCGCTTTTTTAATGTGACACCAAAAAGACAGCAGCACTAAGAAAAAAAACCGTTCATGTTCAAATTATTATGTATTATTATTATTATAATGCCAAATGGTGGTCAAAAAAAGTAAATTACATTCAACATTGGTTTGGTGAAAGAATCGTGATTTGTACATTTAGCAGATGGGCTAAAAGGAAACAAGAAATAGTCTCAAAGACACAATAATTTTCACGGCTGCCAACAGATAGCCATTTTATAGTATTTATTCAAATATGTGATGTGACAATTTAACAATATGTCCATTGTGATTAAAACCAGCTGAACAATTTGTTTTGTTTTCTCAGATGACAATGAGAAATGGTGAGGATTTTTGTATACATTTTTTCAAAGGAAAATAAAATACCAAGGAAAAAAGAGGTTGCCATTTTTTTCTCCTTTGATTCTCCCGATGATGGTGGTACAAGGTGGAGCAGTGGCCATTTAGAAAAGTCATTACTGTAGACCTGTCACCATATTTCAGTCTAAATGTTTCATCTTGCATCTTTCCTCAAGTGTTTCTCTTGTCAGTCAGTTGTTTTTTGTTTTTCGGATAATATCGTACTTCACGGCTGACTTGATTGTCAGCGTCATGTCAAAAACACATTTTGTCTAAATGAATCTTTCGCTCACAGTAACTCTTATGGGTAAAATATGCTAATTAGTTTGCTCCTTCGTCAACTTGTCAGTAGAAAGGGTATCATGTGTAGCCGGGAAAGAGAAAAACCACCTCAAAGTCAATTGTAAATACCTGAAAAAAATGTAATACTGGTTGACTGACTGTGTGAGAGTGGGTGAGAATTAAAAAAATATGTACATTGCTTACATGTCATTGGGATTTTGGCTTTTGTATCTCAAGTTTATCAACATCATCTTCTTCTTCTTTGTAAGCCATGAGTAATGTGGTAATCCGTTTAAATATATGCAAATCCATTTGGTTTCTTCTTGTGTCTTGTCACAAGCACATCGGCCAATTGATACTCGGAAACTGTCAAAAACAATTAAATTATGCTAATGATATGGTGGCCTGGCCTGGTAAAAGAATCTTGACCGATTAAAAATAATTTTTATTGAAAAGAGAGGGAAAGAATTATCTTGAGTGGAACTCTCTTGTCTTGTCTCTGGTGAGTACAATCATTTTGTTTCCACATTAAAAGTAATTGGTTAAGGTCCCACCTCCATCTTTAAAAAAATATTATTGTTACGTTAGCCAAACCAAAAAAAAAATCTTTAAAAAATGTGGATTTAAACACATCAGCTTCTCAACAAAAAGGTTGAAAAAGTTACACAAAATTATTGGGTGTGGTCTAACACGACATTATGAAAATATGATAGAAATTTCGTACCAGAGACGCATTTAAGCCTTGATTTTGCTAGAGAAAAACTAAACTTTATTATTTCGCCTTTCTTTCTCCAAGTTGTACCCTGCCTTATTTTGTTTTGCTTCATTTCCCGTTAGCACTATTGATTTGCTCGTATTTGCTTCTCAATCCCCTTTGCTGCAAATAACAAGATAGACATGTCCCTCACAATAACAGTGAAAGTCTAATTGAATCGAAAATTGTAATCCCCACGGATTACTTTGTTATCCTAATGGATAGACAGCATGCAGACTTGTGATGGTGGGTGGAAGTGAGATGGATGGTGGAGGAACGATACCAAAAAAAAGTAAATTAAATAGACTAACCAAAGAGAGTGCTCCTGTCCAATTCCATGATAAAGGAAAAACAAACTTTGTGTGTGTCTCTCTGTCTTTTTTTCTATTTTTTTTGATGCAATAAGTAAAGTAGAAAAGATATTATAGATAGATAGATAGTTCTTTTCCATGTACATCTTTTCTCTGACTATGGCTCTTGCATAGATCATTATTACACTTTTTCCTCACATGTTGTTAGCTTTCCTTTCTAGCAAACATTTACCAAACTTTTCCATTTGTCTTGAGCAAACAGAAATGCAATTTCCCTGTCGCATCAATTAAGCTGGGCTTTGTCAGGGGAGTAGTAGTACACATACATTGTTAAGAACATACATATTGAGTGGAATAAGGGGGAAAACACCGACAATTTTTTTGTTGCTTCATTTCGGAAAAATTATTCACGGCGAAGAAAGCTATGGAAGTAGGTATACCTATTTATATTTTATTCCACCTTTCCCTTTAATCCAACTTTACCGACAAAATATATTCAGCACTACATTTCCCATAATGCAATAATTGTTATCAATTATTGTAGTTTAAAATAATTGAAGGAAAATTGCATTGTGAGCTATAAAACTACTTTAGTATTAAATCCAACAACTTGTTTTTAAATCAATTGGCAGACCCTGACATAAAAAATAATAAAGATGAGGGCATTCATTTCTGTTCATTAAAATTTAGTTCCGTATACTTTAGTGTTTTCTTTGAATAAAGTTTCAAGTAAATGTTGTAGGTAGCTTATATTACATGAAACATCTACGTATTTCCAAAAAACAAAATGTAATGAAATTAAATACCATGCATTGTGCCTATGTTCGTAATAGTTTATTGTTGACGACATTACGTTAATTTTTAAGTTTTAAATTTCAAAGTAACAGTTACAGGTGGAAATTTTTGGTGTTTTATTGTCGTATTATTTGTCGTCGTAAAACTAAATAATATAGCGACAATTTTTAGCAGGTGGAATTATTTTATTTGTAACACCAAACATATAACTATTTTTCAGTCTTATTCAAACTCTGCAATGTTACAGTATCCTTTTATCATAAATTATGCTTCATAACGCCCGGTTTGATACAAAAAAAATGCTTCAGAAAATACACCATAAACCTCTCATAATATGTCATAAGGATTTATTTTTTTTCTTACAAAGTTGATAAAAATTGAAAACGTCTAGCCATCTATCCACAATTTGTTGAATTTTTGGTACAACTAAAAAACTAGTAGTAGTAGTAGTCGCAATACAAAATATATACTTGTATGAAATGCTATATATGTGCAATGCATTCATATCATGCATTAGTCATACTGTACGGATATATACGATGGTAGATATATATTATTGCTTTTAAAAGGGGAAATATTTACCCCCTTCTGCCACTATGCATGTTCATGTTTGACTAAATATACAAATGCAACAATGAGTAGAGAGAATGAGTAGTGTGGTGTTTTGTTGAATGTACATAATACACCAGTATACTACTTGCATTCCAGCCTAGCTTTTAAAGAAACACAGAAAAGATGTGAATGATGTAAAGTCTACATTGTAGACAATGTTTTACCGAGAAGGAGAGGGAGAAAGTTTCCCAGAAAAATGATCTTGCAACAAATTTCACTCACACTCCTACAGAGCTCGCTTTTGTCTTCCCAAACGGAAAACGATGATCTCTAGTAGTCGCAAGCGAAGGAAGAGAATCTCAATTTTACATACATCCGCAAAAGATATACCTACGCAACAGAGTTTCTGAATTTTAAAAGGGAAGCTTGTGACGAAGCGCTTTTATAGGTTTTAAGTTTACAGCTTACTTTTGCGTAAGAAAAAATGAAGTTTTTAAAATTTCAGTCCAGTGGGTTATAAACTCAAACGTTTTTGTTATGCACAATAATTAGAAATTTATTGATTTATAATTCCAAGATCCCAACTTTCAAGATGAATTCCGTAATTGCCTATTGTGGTTTCAAATCAAAACATGTGTGCATAAATACTAATTTCAAACGTTTGTATAGCTTCAACGATTATATTTTTATTTTTTCTTAATTATTCAGTGGAAATTAAGTTGTAGATAATAATCAAACCAATGCTAATCAAGTAAATACATCTGTGCAAACGATTAATTCAACAAAATAGAGGAAAAGTGTAAAGAATCGTAGTTAAAATTGGGATTTTAAATTCGCATTTTTACAAAAGAAATGTGTATTAATACAGCAGCTTTAATCGTTTAAAACTCGATTTACCATATCAAATTAAAAACATAGCTGTCATTTTAATCAGCCCAAATATATTATACCCTCAACAATGAACACGCCATCATACAATTATACATATTTCATAAAATATTTACTATAGATTTGGCGCATATCAGTTGGCTCTCATATAAAAAAAGAAGAAAAATCGCCTTGAGTTTAAGATTTTTGTCTTAAAATGTTCACGGACACAAGTGGATAATATTATGTGAGTGTATATAAAAGGTATGCACTTTTTTTTGTGCGAGACAGCCAACCAATTCTAGTAAATGTACAGATGTGTGAGCAACTGAACACGAAAAAAAAATCCAGCCTACAGCAGGATTGTTGAGAGCCATTGTACAATATCACGTTGTATATAATTTTAAAAAGTAAAATACCGTCGTCTGGAGTAAAATGGTGTTTGGCTGCCTTATTTTTTATACATGTTTGATGGAATCTTCGGACAAATAAATGCTTGCTTTTTTGCCTTCTCTCCCTCTCTCCTTTTTTTCTTGTGTACTACCTTTTGGTTTTTACTAAATGCATTATTGTTGTACAATGTGTTTGTACAAAAAGCAGGGTTACCAAGAAATACAAACGGATGCAGTGGAATGGTGAGTCTGTCCACCTCTTCTCTTGTCTACCAGCCAGTCATTCAACATTTTTTTGCTGCTTTTGCTCGAGGCAAAAAGGATTATTTTTTTCTCGCTGGCCATTTGCTTTTATGTTCACTCATCTCATCTCATGACGATGATGATGTGTAAAAGATACAATGTAAAAAGAATTCTACAACACACAGCTTTTCACATGTAAAAAAAAGTAGCGAGTACCAAAAATTCTTGTGCTGAAAATATAATAGGAATTGCAAAAGGATTGATTTTTACTGGCAGTAAATATGGTAAATAGGGAAATAACCACAATCATTATAATAGCTATACTCTCTTCTTTTCTTTCATCTCATCACAAAAATACAAAAAACACTTGGTAGGTGGCAAAAAGCTGTTTATTTTTTTCCTGTTTTTATTTTATAATATTTTCTGTGTAATATCATCACAGCAGCACACCACATTTTATTATTATATGACTCTAATAATGTAACTTTAATTAAGTACACCATATTAATAACCGATTACATTTATATGAGCAACAAAAATGTTACAAATAAATAATCATAAAAAAATCATAACAACATCCCATGTACTACTCCTCTAATCAAATTCACTTTGATTACCCATTCTCAGAGTCATAATCGACACTTGCTCAAAAAAGTCTTATCATAACGCGATCATCATCATTATTATTATTACAGTCCTCATCATACAAACACACACACAAGTACACATTGTTATTACAATAATATTTTATATTCCTATATAAATAATCATCATCATCATTAAAAAAGAAACACAACGACTGCTATTACTACTACTTGTACTACTACTGCCGCCCGCCATACATTCTCTAATATACATACTATCATTTTTTATATAGCTATTTCCCCCTCTCTCATTCAAGTATATTTATTTATTATACTATCCTCTTTTTTTATTTTACACTCTGTAATTTACTCTGGTTTTAAAAAGCCCCATAAACTATATCATTTACAACAATATTATTATTATGATCCCTTTCATTATTCTTTTTTTTTGTAAACAAATCTTTATTTTTGTTTTTTATGAATATTATAAATCCTCAAAACTCACCTCATAAACCAGGTAACTCCCAGTTCCCAGTTAAAGAAACGACCTACTATAAAAAAATATGAATTTTTATATACACACTTGGTATACATACTTGACTTTGCGCTTTTCTTTCAGTCTGGGTCATAATAGTAATAATAACAATCGTAATAATAATAATAGTTGAAAATGTACTGTGAATATACCTATATTAGAAAAAAAAGAAACAGGTCCTGTTGTTGAATGAATGTAGTAGTTGGATATATAGTTGGTGTGCAAGTTTTTGGAACATGTAACAACGTATAACTCTTTTGGTTGTTACAATAAAGTGGTTATAAGTGGCAGTAGTAGAAATATTAGTGTGCTTGTGTTTGCTTGCTTGTGTACAATGTACATGCTCAGCAGAATGGGGAAGGACATAAAAAAGTATTATGTATGATTATTATTACTATTATTGGGGCAATGAAAAATCATAAAAAAATGTTGATAGTAAAAAGAGAAGAAGTGAGAATGACGACAGAGGTTTAATATAAAGTGGTGGTGTGGTATAGTGGAACCGAGCTTTGTAATTTGTTGGGAAAAATATAGGCACATCTTTTGTAGAAGGAACTGGTATTAGCCTTATATACCAAAGTGTGTACACTAAAATCAAACTTGGTACAAAATCATACTATCGAAAAATGGTTGACTTTTTATTGTACAAAATTCAGATTTGTCTATTTGCTAGTTTTTTTTGGTAAAAGCACTTTGGTTTGATGTTTTTGGAATTTTGGCGTGATCAGTTTTAAGAGCACAACATTTCTTTTAATTCAACCTATAATACATTATATACTATGCATAAAATATACTTAAAAGCATTTATATGATCTAATGTTAAAAGTTGGAATGAATGAATCACATTGATTGACTTGTATTTATTTATAATCAATCAAAAAGAAAATTATCAATTCACAGTCACAGTCAATGAGTTTATTAAGTTGTAAACCAGATCAATAAAAAATATAGTCTAGCTTTAGCTAGACCAATAAAAAATTGGTTTAGTTGAGTAAGATCACCAATCAAAATTTACACTGAAAATTTCAGCACATTTGCTAAAAAAAATACACAAACCCTAACATTTTCCGGAATGGAATGCTATTCACTATAAAAGCACTTGTTTAAGTACATTTTCATTATTTTTTTGCATAAATAATAGTTAAAATAAAAATACAGAAAAATGGCGCAGAATGAACCCGGATTCATATTACAACTAAATTATAAACTTGAATCCAACAAAGTATAAAAATGGCAATTTACACTCCTTGCATTGCCAAAATATGTGTTTTGCAAAACCATTCGGATGAATCTTTTTATAAAAAGAGCAGTTAGCCTGCCAATTTTCCCAATATGTTATTTTAATGGTAGCTACATTGTGTTTTGGCATTTACACCTACCTATATACAATGTACATACACATTGCAACCTCTTTTGATATGCTTTTTAAAGCCCTGTAAAACAAACACTTTCAATAACAGCTACAATTATTATTATTATTATAACAGCTTCACCATACATACATTTTTTGTGGTTTGTTCGAATGAGCTGCGCTCATATGAGCCTAAGAATACTACTTTGATTGTGCCGGCGAGCTTTTTTTTATTTAGCTTTTTATGTGCTTTCGTGAAATTCAAGACGGTAGTTAAGAACACAAGAACAAGCCATTATCATCATTGTAGTTTGAGTAGCAGCCACAAAATAAATTATTACCATTTCCAAGACACACAAGTGCCAATAGATGATTTATTGTTGTGCTGACGAGATGTGTGGCTTATTGCTTGGTGGGCTGGTGATGTTGTGTGATGAAATAAAAGTGTTTTTCTTATACAAGCTGTAGTATTTTTATAGACCCTACAAAGATCACCATCTACAGTGTAATCTATGGACTTGTAAAATATATTTCTTGTTTCTTTACCTTATGACTTATTTTGAACTACACTGGGAAAATAGACTCAATTAAGTTTAATAAAAAAGGGGAAATTGATATTTTATTTTTGGTTTGAGTTGTATTTAACGTAACCAGCGGCACATTACAGCATAAATCAACAAAGTATAGACGAAAATTTCCAAGTTTCTAAAATCCCTGTGTTTGTAGCCTGGCGGTAGGATAAATAACTATTTTTGAGCTCAACATCAAAATTGCAAAATATATTGTTACACTGTTCCCGTTTCCAAAATCCACATATTAACTTTACTTTTTTTACACACATTAAAACTGTGAAAATACGGAGTAGTGGGATAAATATGGGAGCAAGTCAAAAGAGGAGAGTATAAGTTTTTTAAGTGCATTTTCATGGCTTTATATCAGTCTATATTAATCTGCAAGTACACTTAAAAAGCGTTTTATAGTTTCTCAACCTTGTTTATATACAAGGGCAAAAGTAGTTGGATTTTGTATTTTGGAAGAAGTGTGTAATATATACAGCTATGCATCTCAACACACAAATCACCCAATTAATTCTAGTTTTCTTGTAGAAATAAACCCTGTCCAAAAGAAAAAGCACTTTGAAGGCAAGCATCATCCTCATCATGTTTTGAAAACTCCAAGATTAGCTGAATAATTGCAGTATTTTTTACACATTTTATCAAGCAATAAAACATTAACTGTAATGCATATCTACTCGTCGGGTGGTATGCTATTTTCATCGGTGGTAATTTATTGCTGTATTTATTTTACTATTTATTGATTACGCTCATAATTTATTATTACGACTTGGCATAATTAACAGGCCTCTTAATAATGCTGCTTGAACATACAACCGTAATACAGCATTGAGTGCTGCAATTAAAAGGAAAGAAATATAATAAAAGGTTTTTCCCAACTTGCTAAATAGAATCATTAATTATCCTTTATGACCCATTTAAGAGCATTTTAACAGACGGAGAATAATTAATTACCCTACTCAATAAACGCTATTTTGGGGAAAGACTCAAAAATATAACCAAATTAATTAATTAAAGGTCCCAATAAATACAAGCCAAAAAGTATGTTAGACATGCGTGTTAACATGCTTTTTGCAAAAAAAAGTTACAAATAAAATAAATGGTAATGCTTAACGTAATTTTAATTACCACTAAATATCATATTTCTGTCTATTGTTTTCTAATTAAACAACTGTCAAAACTGTAAATGCAGAAATTTACGGAAGAAGCAAAAGGAGGAAGTGGATTTCAGCATATTTTCATGTTGTTAACCAAAAAAATTTCTTTCACATGTCTTTATATTTTACATCCTTGACTGGTTACTCATGGATGTTGCTTTTTTATTTTTTATTAAAAAAACGAGAGCAGTAGACAGTTTACAAGCTAAACTATGAAGGAAAAAAGTCTGGTTCACAGAAAGGGAGAGAATCAGTTCAAATCCTGATGATGACGACGACGACGATGAGGATGAGTAGGAAAAAAGAAGATGATGCGTTACATTCTTCTTGTTATAAGCTCACGTAAAAACCTTATAATGTCATACCTTTGCATATGTCTTTTTACATTATATATTTTTTTATTAATGCACTGTAAACTCATTTCTATTTGGTCAATGCAAAAAAGAATACCTGTACTTATTTTTTCTGTGAATCTCTTGAACAAACATAATAATATATAAATATCATTTGCTACACAACATACAAGACACAAGTAAATTATAGAATGAACTATCCAAGCATATTATATATTTTATACATAAAAAATAAAAAAATTAGTATAATCCGCTTATAAATGATATACTGTAGCCTTGAATTGTCAGTCGTGGATGCACATTCATGAAACTCAAAGGCATTTTTTACACTAACATGACTTGTGTGTGTGTGTGATGCGAGATGCATTTACAAAGAGTGCAAGTACCTACTATACAAATTATTATAACACAGTGTGTCTTTGAAGTTTTTCTCTCTCTTTTTTTCGTATAAATTAAATAAAAATTGAATCTCATATATATTATCCAATAACAATATGTTGTTATACAAATATATATTGTAACGCAGAAGATAAAAAAGGATAATAATGAGAGGATGATAAAAAAATGTAAATTATATTATAGAAATTGAAGCACACAGTAAGGAGATAGGAAACTTTATATTTGTTGCTGATCCATACGAACTGTTCATTGTTGTTGTTGTGCTTGTGAACATTGTTGTGTGTATGATTGTAAATTTACTCTGCACTCTGGCATATAAGCAGCAACAGTGAAAAGAAATGAATGCATATATATCCATGTATAAATGGTTGCTTCTCACTGAGAAGCCTTCTCAGCACCACCAAAAGACATGCAGGTAAACTACTACAAGAAAAAAGAAACGTAGCCCTGAGCGCTATATATATTTTAGTGAAGATAATAATAATATGAAGCAGGTTATAAAAAAGGTTAGTAGGAGTAGGGATGTTAATATTCATATTAATAATATAAAAATATATTAAAAAGAAGTATGAATCTTGATACGTTATGAGGTGGAGTGTGTACAGGTACCAAGTTTTTTAGTGTGGGCATGAAATTCGTAAATAGAAAACTAGCGGAATAGACGGAATTCGGGTTGGTAAATTTTGTATTAATTTGTCATGTAAAAGCGAATACGTAATTAATTAAAACCAAAATAGATTATCATTTTATTTTATGGAATGGCTTACCGGAAAAACGATAGAATTCGCTAGTTAGCCAGTTATCTCATCTCATGTTTTGGCATTTCTCGACAGACAAACTTTTCTACGTCTCTTAGATCAACCATAAATGTCCATGCTACTTCTTAGACAATGCACACAATAATAATTGAAGTACTGCTCAAATATGATCAACAATAACACCAGCAACATAGAGGGAAGTTGTATCACATCATCCTAATCTTCTATTATTACATTCCATGCGTAGTAGGTACTATAATATACCTACTTTACGTGCACATTCAATTTAAAGTACAATCATATTCCAACTGCGCCTAAAGAGGAAAATTCATGCCTTTTCTCTGTCAGTCTGCATGTCCTGTTGATTTTTATTTTAATTATAATGATAGCACATTGTTTCAGATGGCCCACTTTGATGAAGAAACAATAAAGTTTACCTCCAAAACCAATGCTCTCCTGATCCCGTGCTTTCACCCATTTTCTTCAAGGTATGCACTGAATTACAATTCACGTCATTTTTGCCAAAAAAAAATTGGAACGAATATTTAATCTTCATTCTATAAAAAACGAATTTCCACGATGCTGTCATAAATTATAGCTTTATACTTTCAACAGTAAATTTCAATTTTAAAAAAACGCACTCCTTTCCTATACCATTTTTATAGTTTATTTTACAATAACGTAATTACAAACAAACAAACCCAAACCAGTACACAAAAATTTAATCGAGGTATATCGTTACCACATTGTTACACATGAATAATTGCATTTGCTATATATTGTGCAGTTAAAGATTACTATAAATTGAATGTATTAAAGACACATTTTTTGTTGATATGCCCGCGGTCGGTCAGTCGCACAGCGGTGCTAATCATACTCATCATCATCGGTATTATTATTATTATTATTATCATCCTCCTTCCCCTCCTCGTCGATCTCCCCTTTTGTCTTGTTTACTGTGTGGGTATACATGTAAAATATGTACATTTACACACACAGGCACAAGTGCATACATGCGTTTGTTTGTAGTCATCATCATCTTAAAAAATATAGTTATATTTGTTTGTAGACGGAACAATATTTTTTGTGAAAAAATATCTAATCATCAAAACTGCATTGAACAGGTGAATATATACAAATCTCTTACACACTTGATCAGAGCAAACATTGTACACACATGTATTTTATTTAGTATCTCAAAAAAGTATACCTTACATTTTAAATATATTATTATATTCTTGTATATATTTTTTGTTTGAAAAAATATGTAACATGTTATGTTATATATATTCAATCTTGATTCAATTCCATCATGATCCTCTTTTCCTTCGGATCCTAAAGCCCACTTTGCCCAGTCTTTCGACAAGAGGATAGCAATCAACAAGTTTTACTAGTGACGATCTTCAAGAAAGGGAGAAAAAAAATATCCAAAAAGTTAAAAGTTTTTAAAGTGCATAATAAAACGAAACATTTAAAAAAAAGTATTGATAAAAAAAATTGTCGACCTAAATATTTTTTTGAACTTGATCTTGACTTAAAATACGGAAGTTTATAAAGAAAATGTTGTAAAAAAGGACAAAATATTTTTTTGTGCAAGTCGAGAGTTGAGTCTCTCTCAGTGTGTATATTAATATATGGGGTATTGTAAAAGTTTCAAAAAAATAAAATCTGTAAGGAAAGGAGTAGGAAGGAAAACCTTTCCTGGAATTCGTGTGGGGGTGCAATGTACCTATTTTTTATACGGAGACTGATAAAAGTCAACAAGACAAGAAGCTCAAAAAAGTCCATAATGAGCCAGAGAGACCAGTTTTGTTAGTAAGATTTTTTTTATTTGTGACTGGTTGTGGTCCCTCATTCATTTATTATATTGTTGGTAATCTTGAACCCTTTCCTTGTAATGCATATATACACAGTATAAAAAGAAAGAGAAATGTATGAGAAAGGAGAAAAAAATTGAGTCATAAAACCCATTACTTTCCACATTTAAAAGGTGTAGTAGTATAATAAATGTAAGGACAATAAAGTCATAAATATCCGGGCTCATTTACCTTCGATTATGCTGGAGATAAAAAAATATATTATTATGGATTCATCAGAAAAATGGTTCTTTAACACTTTAACATACAAACATAAAAGAATGCTGAAATTGAGAGTGATGGAATATTGGTTCCTTTTAAAAGGGTTACACGAAATATTGTGGAACTGAAACAGTTGATGTTGAAGATGGATGCATCAAAATATCAAAGATGTTCGACCTCCGTCAGCACGATATGTTTATACGTTAAATATTTATTTCGTTTGGCTTCGAAACCTAGCAAAATTGATTTTTTTATTGTTGTAACTGTCAAGAAGTAATTTGCTTTTATAAATATGATTTATCCTCGCATCTCTCTCTCTCTCTTTGCACATCCCTTTATCTTTTTTTGCCCGAATATATTGAGAAAAGGGTCTGCCTATAACAAACGTGTGGGTAGGTATGCTCTTCCACCATACTGCTGTAAAAATATATAACTTGGAGCTACACACGCAAGGCATTGGACGCAAGAATAAAAAGGCGCAGCTCTCTAGCAATGTATTTTTATAATACACAACATTGCATATGGACACCAACCAGTATTGCAATGTGTGTAGGTATTTGGAATACACACGGATCCATATCATGACCAAGAATCCATTGCAGTTTTACTACAACTTTTAGAAGAAATACATTGTTGTGCACTTGAATGTATGTCTGCTTGCTCCGTCGTTGTTTTGTTGGTTCAATCCTTTTTTCCTCTGCACAAGCCGAAGTGGCTGATGAAGGGGAACCAGCTAGCTGCGAGCAAAAGGCATTTATCAACTGATAAAATGTATGCCTCCACTTTCGGGAAGGGTATCCATCCAATTCAGTTTCCCTATTGGTTCTCAAAAAAAGAAACCAAGTGTATTATCAGGCATACAACACAAGAATAATGGTTTTGGAGGATTGAGAGATGTGTGTGCTATGCCTTATGTTACCATATATGCACCTTCAAAAACTCAAAGCATCTTGGTCTTTTTTTTCTTCTTCTTGATCTTTTGTGCATATAAACAAGATGATTTGAAGAACCTTTAAAAATATATTATATAAAAAGTGTGTAGAATGTATTGTAGATAGTCTTGCTGCACTAATGTCTTATTTTTCTTGCTTCTTCTTCTCCTCCTTTTTAAAATGTCATGTTTCCTCTCATGTCAGAGTGAGCCGTAAATCACACTCAATTTTGAGAATTGTTTAAGATCACAACACCTCATCAAAATAAAAAGAAAATAGATCCTGTTGGCATGCTCGCAATTAACTTTGTTTATATTGCACGCATTACAAAATGATAAGTGTTACAAAGATGTCATAAATATTAACGTGTTTTAGAAATGATGATGATGATTATCATGAAGCACACGATAAAAGATAACATTATTATTATCATGAGTATATCTATGTATGTATTTGTTAGCTTAAAGGAAGCTTGTAAGTTCATCTCTTATTTTAATAGGCAATTTAAATTGTATTTGCAAATGATATGTGAGCTTTTGGGTGATCACAAAACTACAAAACTACTACAAAACCACTACTCCGATCTGATAAAACTGAACAGGACTACAAATTTATTGTCGAAATAAAAAAAGCTGTTGAGTCATGAAAAAAAAATTGCTCTGTACAAAATAATAGGTACATACCTTCAAGTTTGAATACATTGCATACATATTAAAAAATGATAAATATGAATTTTTGCTCCGAGTGCATTTTTTAGGTAATAATTTTATATATATATTTTGTATGCTTTTTTATTCAGTGCTAAATACCTGTAAGGAATATAGAAAAAGAAATGGGTTTTGTGTGTTTTGTACTCAATTGCTGGCAGCAGCAGCACGAGCGTCATCGTCATCACATCAGCATTACATATTACGACATTACTATTGCATTACATTAATATATTGAGTTTTTTTATAGATGATGGAAATTCTTTTCCCACTCTATTTTCACTGTCAGCAGCATTTCAGCAACATAACTTTTGGCTTGCTAGCTAAAAAAGGGGAAATTGAATATTATTATTATTATAATAATAAGAAGCATGACTCATAATATTTTCGTGTTAAAATAATGCTTTTGCCGAATAGGAAAACGGGGACGACGGAGACGACGACGGCTCTCAATAGTCAAGTCAAGCCACTAACACACATACCTATAATACTACGTGCCTACTATCAAAACAGCAACTCACATGTCAACTTTCATTTCCGTAATTGTACAACAACACAATAATGTTCAATTGAGGCACATATCATCATAGCCATAAGTGAGTGACTGCGAATGAGCAAAGCGTGTGTGTGTGCTTTATTTTGTAGGAAGGATCTATTATAACTTGAGTATGTATGCTTTTTCAAGCTGTGAACCAAGATATTATTATTGCAGACTGCACCTTTTTATAGAAATTGTTCGTCTTATATTTTCTTGTAATTTCGGCTCTTGTTTTAAAATAATAATAATAATAATATAGTCAAAAAATGAATTAGCTGTTGGTAATGTGCATGATTTGCAAACATTAAAAAATTGAATATTTTAAGGGGTTGAATAATATACATGACGGCTTTTTTACTTTGTTGTATGCTGTTACGCATTGAATTGAATACGCGTTCATTATATTATTTTTTTATTATTATTGTTAATCGTAGCATTTCCTATTCCTCCTTTACTGGCATCATAGTCATCATCACCACCACCGTTTTTTTGTTTTGTCGCCTTTACCCCTTTTCCTTTTTTTATTCTACTTATTCGACTCGTGTGAGTTGCTCACAGTTCACATTGTGTGTGTTGTGTTGTCTCTGTGGAATCCTGTGTGTGTGAGTGTGCATGTGTCATGCATATAATGTCTACTTTCATGTTATATATTTTCCATTTGCTCAACATTCCTTCCTCCCTCTTCTCCTCCGTCAGCAAAAAAAAAGTTTCTAAATATATTATTGCCATATCTCTCTCTCTCACTCAGTCACTCTGTCTATCTCTCTCTCTTTTTTCAGTTTGTCTTGTCCTTTTTTCCATATATCCATCAAAATAATTCAGTCACTACTTCCATTTCCCTCCCTCTTGTTATATTGGCCTCCATTATGGAAATGGTGGGTTTCGTGTGGGAGAAAATGTGCATACATTTTTGAGCCTCGTCGTCGTCGTCGTCAACTCCTTTGAGAATACTTTTTTTGTTAAAGTGAGCTGGAATGTGTCTTTCCTTCCATTCAAAATACGATATTATTAGATTACTCGCAGCCCATATATTGCATTGTATTGTGGCTACATATCTACATGTTATAATAAAAACATGGACAGTTGGAATGTTTTACGGAGAGAGAATGTCTCTCTCTCCCTCAAGCCCTCTTCTCCCCTTTTTCTACTGCTTTTTCTGGAGTTTTTACCAAACATCTCCAAAAAGTCAAGCCATCATGCATCCTTATATATTTTTCTTCTTCTTGTGATGGAGTGAGCTAAAAACCAAAAAAATGAGAGAGAGGGTTGTTGGTTAGCATGTGATATGTGTGTGTATTGTATTTTTGTGTAATGATGATAGCAGAAAGAGAGAGAGAGAAGTCGATATACTTGTTATATAGATGTCGGTTGTGGAATGATATAAAAACAATATATATAATAATCATAATAATAAAGAGAGAGAGAGGATACACGCATGCATTTTCGTTTCTCTTTTGAGTGAAGGAACATTCCTATTAGGAACAAACGAAAGTGAACATATCTACAAAAGAGAGAGAGAAAAAAAAAATTTGGAAGGAGAGCAAAGAGCAGAATAATTTTTTTAGGGTCTCTCCTTTTTTCTCTCCTATTTCTTCTTGTGCCTGTGCCACTACCACTTTATTTTCTCGTTGACTATACTCCCATCATAATAATAAGACTATCGGGATATTGGGAATGTGTATATATGCATATATATATAGGTTGGTTATGTATATCAACTTGTACAAAAAATATATGTATATCTATTCAATCGTGCAAGGATCATTTCACTGTATGTGCCCGGGCTAAAGTAAATATGAGCAGCAGCAGCAGTGGTGGAAAAGGAGAGAGAGAAGAAGAAAAAGACGGTCGGTCGAAGGAAAAACTCGATGGAACGGACACGGACCGACTGCTGACTCCATTCCTGGTTTATTATGATGGCATTACATGTTATACATATTATTTTGTGAGAGAAGTAGTAGAAGAGTGTATAAGTTCACAGGTTTATATATATATGTTATATACACAAGTACAACCAAATACATATTATATATATGTTATTTTTGTATTTATCATTTCTCCTATGCTCCTTTTCCCAACCATCTCAAAAGCATTTTCTACTACTATTTACTATTTACTATTACAACCGCTGCTCCCACTACTATGTCTACAACCACAACATCTATTATTCCAGTAAAAACCTTCTTCTTCGACTTGTTCTTCACGAGCTGCCTGCACCATGCCACTATATAGTATACTTGTACTACCCTTGCCACTACATCCACCACCATCACCATCATCACATTACCATTTTCATAGTATTCCGAATACTCAAGGAACCTTGTCACTTTTTTCAGTTTTTCGATTCAAGGGAAACAGCTTACATTCAACCTTTCTCGCTCTTCTATCATCGACCACACTTTTTCCAAAAAAGCACTCTCGGATTATTTCTTTTTTCTTCCTTTTTTTCCTTATTCCTTTTCAATAATCAAAGCTGTTGAGAGAGAGAAGGAGAGAGAGTAGGGATTATAAGTACTGGAGATATATTTAAAAATGAAATGGAAATGCATCTGCGTTTTTTCTCTATTATTATTATCATCATCATAATCATCAACATCACCGGTGCATTTGATTGAGAAAAAGAGAAAAAGTTTTGTGTACATTTGTACTCCGTGTGTAAAAGTGTTTTTTTTTGTTTATTTACACTTTTGTGGATCATATTTTTCATAAGTCACGTTCACCATTTTTTTCTTTGAATTGAAGAGAGAACAGAAGATAGACTTTGTTTGTGTACTTTCGTGCGTAGTTCTATATCGTATCATGTTTTTGCCTGTCTGTAAGTTCATTGTGCGTATCGGCTTTGTTATGTATTTATATTAGTTTTTTATGATCAAAGGCATTTCATAACCTCGTTTTATTTAAAAATTTATTTATTATTATTATTATTTTCATTCCTTTCAAGAAAGAGAAAGGTAAAAAAATGGAGTTTACTGAGATGGTTATTTATTTATTTATTTATTTTTGCTCTTGTGGCTATATAAATGGATCGTTTATTTATTTTTTCTTACGCATATCATCAATAACTCTTATTTAATATGTAACATCATGCATCCTTCCTTGTAATATAATTTATTTAAACATACAAATAGTAAAACTGTTGTTGTTTGTTTGCTGTAGCTTTAAAAGAAATGATGGTACAAATTTTATTAGGTATCTTGACTATTGACTTGATTTATTTATTTTACAACATAGCCAGAGAGACAGAGAGACCATTCAATTTTTATTAACATTGTTGCTTAAATGTATACTTTTCCATTGAGAAATTCATAAATTTTTAAGGCATAGTTTTTATTTCATAAAAAATATTTATTTCAATGACATTGTTGCAAAAGGTTATATTAAATATGTCTTCATGTCATCATCATCGTCATTGAATATACTCTGTGGTTGAAGGGTTGCTGGTGTGCCACGTGCCTGAAGAAAAAATATTCTCAAAGAAAAAAAAATATCACATTCTTTTGTTCATATTTAAAAAAAATTATTATTAAATTACAGTGAAATAATATGTATACTTTATTGAAATTCTTTACAGATGTTGTCAACTTTATAGAGAGACAAAAGACGATGATGATGAGAGGTGAGGGCAAGGGACTTATTGAATTAGGTAATTGGTGAATGTGAAATACTGCCACCGCTACTGCTGCTGACGATTCATCGACCCCTTTGGTTGGATATGCTGCTGATGATGATGTATTTACCTACTTGGTTTCTGCCATGGAGTTTGCTGCAAGGATGGATGAGTGATATCATCAAAAGAGAATGGGAGAAGGATCCATCCATTTGGGATATGGCGGCATATAGATTTATATTCAAGATGGAAATTGTTGCTATTCCTGGACGTATACTGCATGTATCCTGAGTGTGAAATATCTCAGGTATACCTGTGATATACGTAACTGGCATAGATTTATATTCAAGATGGAAATTGTTGCTATTCCTGGACGTATACTGCATGTATCCTGAGTGTGAAATATCTCAGGTATACCTGTGATATACGTAACAGGCAAGCACATTATCAACAATCTGTCTTGATTCCTCTCTTTCCGAGTATAAATCCTCGTCAGCTCCATTAAAAAATCCCAGCGAGAAGATGAGATGAGGATGCTGATGAAGATGTTTTGTATAAGTGGTCGTTTGGATGGGAATTTTACTCCAGTCTGGAAATCTCTTCATTTTAAAGGGATGCTTCCGTTTTATCGTGAGTGTTTTGGTGAGTATTTTTCTATTTACATAAAAAAATATTAAAACATTAGTAAAAGCATTTTTGATATATTAATTCCAATTGAGATGAGATTATTTGCTGAAAAATAGAAATCATTTATCTTCTTTAATAAAAAAAATCTTTATAAAAAATAAAAATCTTATTTGTTTATCAATCAACCATTCATTTATCATCATCCCATCCATTTGCACTGCAACATTTAAAATAAATGACACGATAATGCATCCAAATTCATTGCAGAAAATTATTAGACCAAAGTTTGAAAGGACCGTTCATTTCCTGGCTTCAAAAGAACTTTTTGTAATGTTGAATTTTTGTCCACTTCCCGTATATCCCCAGAGGACGATGACCTTAAATTAAAATGTCAACATAATATACACAAACCCATGTCATTGTTATTTTTTATCGTTGTGATGATCATTCCTATAAAAAACGTACAACAATATGCTATTGCATTTTTTCCTGTCAATTGACTTGATGATATACATACATACCTATGTGCACTTTGACTATTTCACATTTCATTCCCAGTAGGTCTCCAATTGCTTTCTTTTTTTACCCTTTTTTCAACGTCAGCAGCAGCACCACCCCAAGAAGAAGAAGACATCATATACTTGGCCCATCCGTCGGTAAGTTTCATATCCAAAGTATAAGATCTGCATCTGCACAGCATGATAAAAAAAGAGAAATGATATTTTTCAACTTAAATAGCTTGATCATCCATTTCCACAATAATAATGCATAATTGTAATTGTGACACTTTAAAAAAAGGAAAAAAGAAAAAAGACGACGGGGGAAAGAGAAGGTCATAAGAAAAAGGGAACTTTTGAAGATAAAAAAATTATTGGTAATATTTTTTTGTTCAATTTTCTTTCAAGAAAAAATAAAATATACAAAAGGAACAAAGCATATATATAAATATACATATGTATACATCCCAAAAGAAATATATATTCATACTTCCATTTAAATAAATATATCCCATCCGAGGGCAGTTTATATTATTTCAACTTATCCTCCTCACATGTGACTTTATATATTCTATACCTACGTGAATACTCCACATATTAGAATCGTGTGCAAAGAGGGATTTTAATGAAGCATAATGCATTTACATGTTAAATATATTTGATGATATGTGTAACTCGGCATGTACATATACCTATTATACATGAATTACTCCCAGTTTGGCTCGGAGGCAAAAGGCAGACAATTTTTTGCTCTTATGACAATGATTTACAACGTGACATGTGTATATAAAAAAAATATTGTATGCAACAAGAGCTCTTGCACTGATCTTATTCATCTCACGACGAGGACAACAAATACGAGGAAAAAAAGAGTGAAATCTTCATTTTCTTTAAAGCTCCCAAAAGTCTCATATAAACATGTATAATAATATTGTTAATATTATTATTATGCACAATGCCTTTTTCATAAATGAATCCTGCGCTGTAACTTGAATATATATGTAAAAAAAATCAAGAAAGGGCAAGTCAAGGAAAAAAGGGGATGAAAAAAGAAGAAGGAAATACGACTGAGCAAAAAAAATTAAAAGGGGATATAATTCTTCTTTCTTGGCAGGGTATACGCAGCCCGACATAGAGAGACAGAGAGAGAAATTAAGACGAAGATGTTTATTTTTTATAGAATTACGCCAGTGACATTTTCAGGGCATCAGGACTTGATAAACAACATTTTAATTATATTTATGGGAAATATTTAAGTATAAATATTATATTTTTAGCAATGATTTTTTTAGCGCGAATATTTAATCTGCCAAAAAAAATAAACTAGAGAAGAAAAATCTCGAAAATACACACCTAAATTTCATGGCATCATTACAAAATTACACTTTCGTTCATTTTCAATTTATTATCATGAAATTGAAAAAAATGGAACCACCCCAAAATAAAATGCATCCCTATTCTTCTATGTATATATACCCTGATATATAATATAAATGATGCAATAATAAACTCCAATATATGTATATACACAGATGAGGGTATGTTGAAGGAAGAGCAAAAAATGGGTTGGACAATATTTTTTTTTGTACACACAGACGCACACAAAAAAATTTCTACACCAGACAATAAGATGCATCCCTGTTACGCAATAGCAACAAAAAAAGATAGAGAAAGACACAGAGTCCCACACAATCATAATCCCTTGAGAAAGGGCACATCCACATAATCCATTCTTCCTGGTTTGAAAAAAAGGATGACACCACACCACACACAAGTCACAAGACTTGCTTGTTATCACACAATAGAAAAAAGTGGACATGAGACTTAATCTCCCTCTGAATACATATTTTTGTATATAAGCAAGTGTGTGTGTTCATTCCAGATGGATTGGTCTTGGTTAATTTTTTTTGGTCGGTAGAATATTTATTGGTTTAAACAGCCCTTCTCTTTCCTCCAGAAATAAGAATGAACCTATTGTTAATATTATCTCCTTTACTTAACATTTACACGCACAAAAAACGGATGTAGGTATTTTACATGTGGCCTTATTCCAATATAATATGTATGTATGCAGAGCATATAATGGAAAGAAAAGGAAGAAGGAAACATGACAGAAACAATTGACAAGCTTATCATATAATTTTTTGCTCCTTATTTTTTTGTGATGTCCCCGGCGCTCTCTCATTTTTTTCGCTGGACGACGTCCTTAATTCAAGAAAAGTGTCTGATTTAAAAGATATTTTTTTAAGAAAAAAAGTTTTACAGCTTAACTAACCTTTCCCACCATTTATTCCCATCTGTCTCTCTAATAAACAAACAGAATGGAGTAAAATGTAGCGTGAGGGCAGTAGAGTGAGGAGTGAGGACATGCCACCTCAGGAGCAAGGTAGGATGTTTATAGAGCAAAAAATGCAAAACGCATTTATGTCCTCATTGTTAAAAATGCAAGAGGGATATATATAATATCTCTATATATAATTATCATATTGCTACTTCCTCTCCCGTATTACATAGTATATATTATTATTATGAAATTTGACATTTTCCGTGTAAAAAGGGCCGGGCTCCGTTTCAACTTCCCAGTGTGTGTAGCTATACAACAAAAAAACACAGATGTGTTTTTGCCTCTGCCCTTAAATTATCACTCTTTCATACAGCGATACACACAATAATAATAATAGTAATAATAACAAGCTATTTAAAACATCCCTTTTTTGCCTACCTACAAGTCATGCCGTGTAACAAGCAACTTAGCATGTCAAGCCATACAATATGGTACATGTGTGCACAAATAATAATAATAGGGATATTTAGTAACCAGATCATTTTTTTGCCCTTTTCACTAAACGGATGCTAAACATGAAGGACCAACATGATCCAGCATTCCAGCAACCAACAGAAGAGGAGAAGAGAAAAGTATGATGTCCTTTAAGGGTACTTGCGGTAGAATAGCATTTTATGATTTTTTCGCTTGAAACAAAATGTCAGTTGCATCATTTCATCCATCTGATTAACATCGCATATGTGCTGCGCAAATTTAGAGAGGAAATACCAATTTATATAAATTATAAATTAAATTATATTTATTGCCCCCCTCCAAAAAAAATAATTGTTTAAGTGTCATGTGCTGCTGAGGTGTGCTCCCAAAAAACTACTTGTTCGTTTTAAATTAAAGTTTGTACAAAAGTATATAAGCTGGGGACAGAGAAGTAAAATCTTTGAAGATGGCTGTAGAAATTCGTGGAAATCTGAAAGAGAAAATCTGCCAAGAAGAACGTCAAGTAGGTACATGTATATATCGGATTGAATTACAGTCGTCGTCTTATTTTGCGAGGCGCCACAAGGTTCATAGGGTTCCAAATGGTAAAATAATTTGAAATTTTTTTGGTGTATGACTCCGACTGCTTCAACATGAAGGCAAGTTTAGTTTATGAATATACCTACCTATCTATATTTTTTTTAAACCTTCTGGCGAACCATGAAACTTTAGAAAATTGAGTTCAGCTCATAAGCCCATCATCATGATCATCATTCTTCTTCTTACACTGGTCATGATGATGATGATGATCATGCAATTCAACAAGGTGGTTTACGCAGAGAGGGATTCTCTGAAGCAGAATATAAAATAAGCAGCTCTCCACTTTTCAGTCTCTCAGCAGCAGCGCACATTCTTGAGAATAACTGGTCAGTCAACTAAGCCGGGGTGCAAATCATAGTGATACGTCATCTATAACAATTTGAACTGCCTCGTTACAATTTAAAAAATGTCTTGTGATCTTCTTAACAAGATTCTTAAGTACATGCTAAATAGTTTGTGTTATTGTTATGATTATAGGCGAATCATCATCATCATTGTAGGTGCTCCCATTCACTTGAATATTATTAGTAATATTATAAGTACAACACGTAGGTATACTACTACATTATTATACCACAGAGTAAAATGGTATGCGCATGTTTATTTTTTTTATAAAAAAATATTATAATATTCTGTTGTTGTTTTTGGTGGTGTGGTTGTGGTGTTTTTTGTTGCGGCGGCTTCGTAAACTTTCTGAAGCTCGTTGAATATTTCAAGTTATTACTTTCTTGCATGCAGGTCAGATACACTTACTACCTGTTCACTTGCACACTGGCAGGAGTCGTTGTTCTTGTAACTCACAAGAAAGAAATATAGCAACATCATATTTTTATACGCAGGTATATAATTGCAAGTAGAAAAAATTTTTTATAAAAATGACTGCTTATCTTATAGCAAGTAGGTATTTTAGCTCCGAGGGAGAGAGAGTGGAACCAAGCCGTGTATGCTAAAATTATTGCCAATTTTCAGGTTTTTACATGCTCTTTACATGGTCTTATGTTACCAATTTTAGATGTTCGCAATATATTAAAAAATATGTAAGAGTTTTTAGATATCACCACCACCACCGCCGCAAAAGAAGAAAAAAGAAAACTATAGTCATTATATTTGGTATACTGCTGGCATATCATTTAATAATAATATTTATTAATATTAAAATGAGAATCAAGAAAGCAGATTAATTTTGCTGCTGTTTCAGAAAAGCAAATACGAGATAGCAAGAAAAATTGATGTGGGCAGATTAAAAATGCTGACCGGTTGATGCAGGCAAAACTGAAAAGTTTGAAGAGACGAGTTATCATAGGAGTGTACCATGGCGCATTTCATTCCTTTTAACATTTTTGAAATTGGATACTTTTTCAACTTTATCAAACCAGAAAATAATGCTTTTTATTTTATAAACCTGTGCATTATGTGCATCGTCTATGTATCTGAACGGTTTTTATTGCTGATAATTAATTTAAAATTGATGTGGGCAGATTAAAAATGCTGACCGGTTGATGCAGACAAAACTGAAAAGTTTCAGTTAAGAGACGAGTTATGAGGAGTGTACCATGGCGCATTTCATTCCTTTTAACATTTTTGAAATTGGATACTTTTCAACTTTATCAAACCAGAAAATAATGCTTTTTATTTTATAAACCTGTGCATTATGTGCATCGTCTATGTATCTGAACGGTTTTTATTGCTGATAATTAATTGAAAATAAAAAATGCAGAAAAATAATAATTAAAATTAAAACTGGACCGTCTTTGAAGTTTAATTAATAATAATAAGCCGCCAGCTTCAAAATAACTGTATATTTTTCTAACTGCAAGGTGCATACATTAAAGAGCCATTTTATAATTTAAAAATTGCACTTGTTTTTGTGAATGTGTTGGTGAAAAAAGGAATGCTGTTGTCTCGTAGGTCAAATTATTGAAATAGCATAGCTAGAATTTATACAAAAAGTTCAGTCAGCAGATGGCTTCTCTAGGAAAATATTATGGCGTACCGACTAGCGACCCAAATGATATGCTATCTGATTATTATTATTTTACAAATATTATTTTAAAGGCATATCACTTCAAATTCAAATCACGTTTTGACTTGGGAATGTGTAGGCAGTTGTGAATGAAATAGTTTTTTTAGAGAGAAAACCGTCAACATCATCTGTGGTAGTATTTGTACATGCATCTTTATAAACGACACAGACGAAGCCTTGGATTCTTAGGGTCGCCACGAATTCAATATTATAAAAGAGTGGAACGTGGAGTAATACTAGTATGTATTGTAGAAAGAAGGGGAAACAGGGAACATGAACTGGAAAGACGGGCTTATTGAAATTCAAGAAATGTACCAAAAATAGGCTGCTGCGAGTTGTGTTGATAAAAGCTTTTTCCCTTTTTATCCGCTCTCTCACTCGCCCTTCAATCTTCACTCCCTTCTTCCCTTCTCTCTCTCTCCTCATCTCTCGCTTCCAAAATGCTTTTTACTCTCAGCTCAGTAGTGAGTAGCGCCATCCTGCATAACTGCCTATGCCTCCTCTCTCTCCTTCGCTTCCATTATTTCCATATAAACCCAATAATACGGATATACAGATATTTTTTTCCACCATTCTCATCCTCCTCCTATTTCATTCCAGAAAGCAGCAAGCAACCGTCATCATCATCATCAACATCGTCGTCGTCATTTACCCCGCTCCACTTGGCAATATCTATTTGCTTCGTTGCTCACTCAATCGTTTCGCCCTTCATTATCCCTCACAAGGAAAAAAAACTATACTCAAACTTGTGTGCAATAAGGAGCTTCACTTGCTATATATCTCTCTTTATATATGGCGTGCCTTTTCCAGACTTGGCCTTTCATTCATTTAATACTTGGATATATATACTTTATCTGGAACAATGTTCCTGATTGCGATTAGGTTATACATATATAAATTATACATACATACATCTATCTATATAACGCATAATATATATGCAGTTCATATGCATCTCAAGCTATTATGCTATCGTCATACCCCATCACAAGCTTTTCCTTTCCCTTATCCATTCCATTTTCCAAATTTCCCCAAAAAAGAGTGCCTTATTCACTCAACAACTACAAGTTTTTTTTTGGATTATTCCATCATGCTCAGTAAATATCTACAAGAAAAAGAGAGAGAAAAAATAGGAGATTGGAGTAACAAAGAATTTCCAATTTACTTTTTTTGTGAAAGCGAGTGGATGTCGGTGGTGGTGTATGGAATCAGTATTGAATGCAAACTAACGACAAGATGGTTTAAATATACCTATGGATATCATATATCACAAGACATGTCTATCTCCCTTTCTCTCTCTTTGCCAATATAAAACATTAAGCCTAAAAAGATATACATTTCCAACAACAACCTTACAATTCCAAAGGATAATATGTGGGTATACAAGTAGTAGTATGAAGAGAAATGTACATTATTATAGCGAGAGGATAATATATATAGTTTGGTAGGAACTTTTTTCCCATTTTCGGTCGACAAGCTTTCGCTCGTCACAGGAATACCAAGAAAATGGGATAGGTATACACTCACTCAAGCATTCAAGTCATTTCTCTGCTCTGAATACCAGCGGGAATCCAACTTTTTCACTAAGTATCTGTATTTTCGCAAAAACTTTTTTCTCTTTCGTTCCTCTTCCTAAATTATATTTTTTTCCTTACATTCGTTTTTTTTGTTTTTTTCATCTCTTCTTTTTTCTCTTTCGTTTACTCAGCTAAAAAAAATATTTGCTCTGCTGTTGGACAAATTGAAGCAATCAGAAAAAACTTTGTTACTCATCATAATGCTGGGGTGACATAGTGAGCAATAAAAAAATATATACCTATCAATGCACATTGGTATAATAAAGAATTGCAAAGTACCTAATTTTTTTATTACCAATACCTATTTGCATTATAAACATGATTCTTTAAAACTACACATCACCAGTTTGCTACATTCATTATACCTACGTATTATATTACTAATTATTTAGATATAATATTTTTGTTTTTTGTTTCATGCCGATGTACAATTTTCATCAGTAAAATAATCATTAAGAGTTGAGATTAGATTGAAGAAGATAGTCCAATTTGCTATGATAAGTTTACTTTACTGTATTGGAGTTTAGATCAGAAGATGGGTGCATTTTGGTGCAATTAAAAGTTTTTTTTTGTAATTTAAATAAAAAGGAATGACTCATTTTGCTGTACGTCATAACAAGGTTCATTATTATTAAGTATACAGCGCGCGCAATGCGATCCTTTTACTAAAACATACCTATTTATATTTCCTCTACTAAACCACGAACAAAGCAGAGAATTGAAATAATTTTATCGCAAAAAAGCAGAGCTATGTAAGTAGTATTGGCCCATAGTGTTTTTGTGAACCTCATTTGATTTGTGTGGTTAGGTATGTGTAGGTATGGCAAAGTGGTGATTTTGTGTGATGATGATGATGATGATGATGATGAAAAATGGTTAATAGGACAAGTGTTTTTGTGAACCTCATTTGATTTGTGTGGTTAGGTATGCGTAGCAAAGTGGTGATTTTGTGTGATGAAAAGGGTTGATGATATTTATGCAAAAGTAAGGTTTTTAAGTATTTTAGGTAAATAAAAACGTTATAAATATTTATTAAAATCAATGAAAAAGTATTAAAAATATCAGTTCTCGTCAGGGCTGTCACTGCACTGCATAATCCTTCTATACTTAGGTTTTAACTCTACATTTGTAGTGTTATCCCTTTTGCTCTTAACCCTCCCAGCCCTCCTTACAGCTTCCCTCTCTGCTCTCCTTACAGTTTCCATTGCAGCCTCCCTCTTTGCCCTCCTAGCAGCTTTCCTTTCAGCCCTCATTGGGACAGACAATCTTTCTGCTCTGACTCTTGCAGTGTTCTCTTCCATAATGGACGTCCATTTGGTTATCACCGGATCCATTTGCCGGCCGAGGCGGTTGATTGGTGAGGGCTCACGTTGAGTGAATCGGGGCGGCTCATAATCGACATAATTGTTGTTTATGATGTCAGTAGAGGAGTCATCACTGTGATCATCCTCTTCTTCATCGCTGGAGCTGTCATCCGCTGATGCTTCATCATTGATGAATTGACGTGGGTCAAAGATATGCTTCTTAGGTGGGATGGTTGGAGACTCCACTTTACGATGGGAGACCCTGGGTAGCTGTGACGATGGAAAATCACACCTGATCAAGGAGACCCTGGGGAAGTAGGACCTCATCACGCTATCCAAAAAAGCCCTGTTGTCGTCGTTGGAGGTCCTGGGTAGCTGTGACGATGGGAAATCACACCTGATCAAGGAGACCCTGGGGAAGTAGGACCTCATCACGCTATCCAAAAAA
>JAITYZ010000442.1:0-11438 GCA_027744595.1 Paronellides praefectus | reverse complement strand
AAAATTGGGAACAGATACATGGTTGATATACAAAAAACCAGAACTGCATACAAAACTGATTTTTTATCAACGATCAGTGTGTTTATTAATTGTTTACTTAAGACATGGTCAAAATGCATTTATAAACATGTTATGTTATGTATGATGATGATTTGATTAATAGTGTACGTATACTTATATCCGTCATTTTAGTGTATGGGAAAACTGTGAAAACGGTTATTGAGAACCCCCTTGAAGTGTCCCCACTTCATTTAGGAAAAAATACAGTTACTTATGAAGCCCGAACATTAAAAGCACTTTTGATGAAGCTGCTGGAATAAGAAAAACCTACCTGCAATACTGTAGGTATATACAATGCAATTGCAAACATGGGTCAAATGTATAATATGTCTTATATAATATTATGGTTCATATTTATTTGATAACAATAAAAACGACAAGTAGCATAATAAAAACTAGTTCTGTTGAAGAAATCTCATTACTGCTGGATGATCTTTCTGCAGTGGCTATTTGTAGAAGTAATTCATCTTCCCATGTGGTCCACACATTACCCCAATTCCTTGGAAATCCTTCTGGGTGTCGTAATCTGCTCATTGATGGAAGTGCGGTTAAATTCAGCTGCGATATCAAATCCAACAGTCTTTTTACTTGTTCGGGTTCCCGGTCTGCTACATTCCAAAGTTCGCAAGGATCGTCATCAATGTGAAACAGGCAAGGTGACTGAGAGGGGTTACAAGGAATAATGTCTTCTTGTTGCCGATTACAAAATAACTGAGCGTCTTTCTGGAGCTGCTCCATTTTCGTATAATTTAATGCGAATCCGGATTTTAAAAGGGCTTTCCCAGCAACACTGTCTATAATTTTGGGCAGCAATTGACTGGAGTTTCCGTTTATTACCCCGGACTCGCCGTGCCAATAGTTCCATTCTCCAGCACCGAGATCGAATGTCGGGGAATTTCCTAGTAAAAGATGGCATACCTATTAAGGATATACATACCTAACTTAATCATTATTGTACACAAGTCGTTTATTTGCACCTTGAATCAACTTCCAAGACTTATCTCGAACTGCAGAGTTATTGTAAGGGCCATCGATATTGTATAACATGGATGTTCGTGGCGACACGCTTCCTTTTGTTAAAGTGTTCCACAAGCTAACGCCATCAATGCCCTTCAGTGCACTTGGATCACCACCTGTGAGACGTTTGATATAAACGAATCAAAACTGTGCGAAATCTTAGTTTTGAGAAAGGATTTTACCTGCAGCTTCGTATAAAGTAGGCAACCAGTCCGACGCATGCATGAGATCAAGAGAAACTTTGTTTTGAATCAAGGGACTCCAAATCATTGCGGATACACGGGTTCCTCCTTCCCACAAAGTATTTTTTACCTAAGTCAAATGTCACACGTATATTTTTATAATTTATAAAACCTGCAAAGTTGTTTACTATAATTTGTTTTTATGTACCCCTCGAAGTGGCCAATTTGAGCCATAGTTTAAATCATAACCATCCGGAGCAGCCCTAAGAAAGCAGACATGAAATGATTTTATTATTTAAATGGCACATGCGCTTTCTGGGAATTATAGAGCATGCTTTTATGGTAACACTTGCCCATTATCAGACGCAAATATTATTATTGAATTTGATAGTAGTCCACGGGAAGCCAGCGCATCCACGACTTTGCCCACTGACTCGTCAACCTTATCAACCATAGCTTTGCCATCACAAAACACAAAACATGATGTTATCAATAAACTTTGTATTTTCATACAATTTATAGTAGTTTCACCTTTGTACCTTAGTTTTTTCAGTACCTGCATAAACGCGACGATTTTCATCTTCAATCGTTTCACTAAACTTTTGTATATTTTCTGCGGGTGCTTGCAGAGGTTCATAAACGTTGGCCGAATGTGGAGCCGTNAGAGGTTCATAAACGTTGGCCGAATGTGGAGCCGTATGAGCAAGCATGAGAAACAGGGGAGCCTCTGGAGAATGATTTTCTATCAGTCGAACTGCTTCATTGGTCAATAAGTCTGTCCCATACTCTCCGAATGCATTTCTTTGTACAGTGAGATTACTCCGGAAGTCATAACCCCAGCACCAGTTTCCATCAATGTCTTTACCGTCCATTATAATATGGGAGTAATAATCTTGTTTGCCCAACCAATATCCAAAATGAGAGTCAAACCCTCTTTCTGTCGGTAGAAATTCTTTCTTGGAATGTCCCAAATGCCACTTTCCAACCAGATGATTCGTGTAACCAAATTCCTTGAGATATGATGGAAGGAGTTTTTCAGACAGTGGAAGTCCACCAGAGGTAGCCCCTCGCACAACATAATGTTGCAAGCCAAGATAAATGGGATACTTCCCTGTCATTATAGCGCCCCTTGTTCTGGTAAAGTAAATAATATATTTTTAAGAAACCAATTTCAAAACAACCCCAAGCATCAATTTTTAAAGTTTACTTACGGTGTACATAGAGGTGACACATAGTAGCTATTTAAAATCATTCCATTTAGTGCCAAGGCGTCAATATTTGGTGTAGGTATTTGAGCCGATCCATGAAAGCTAAAGTCATTCCAACCCTTTTAAACAAATATTGTTGGATTTCCAATGATAAATGGCTCAATAGTGAATTTGCCAATAAAATATATATTTTTTAAACTGATTAAAAATGCTGGAATACCGCATCGTCTGCCAATACGTAAATTATATTTGGGTGTCCCTTGAGCTGTTGTTGATGATGATGATGATCGTGGTGATAATTATGTCCACGTTCTTTGTAGATATGAGGAATTTTTAGGGTATGATGAGTTTGTTTATTATGATTATGTTCATGCGGAGATGATTGCGAGTTCACAACAGGCACACCGCAAACAAAGAAATGTATGAAAAAACAGGTTGTGGTCACGAGTACAAATACGTGTCCTTGATTAGCCGACATAATGATAGATTAATGAAAAAATACTGCCGGTGGTTTTGCCTAAAATTTCGGATTTGTGTTAATTTTTTCAAATTACAAGAAATTTTGGGGTTTCTGTATAGGTAATTATACGTCTTTTCACAAAACTTTCAAACCCATCCTAACTTGTTCGACTCTCTTACGACTCTGTGATCACATCAACCATATCGGCTTAAAAAGAAAGAACTGGACACAGCATCACATCCCATTAATTTGTACTTTTTTAGAGTGAAAATGGCATTGAACTGTTTGTGGTGAAATGAAGGATCTTATCATTCATTGTACATCCTTGCCCTTTATATGTGCTCATTCATTTTCTTACCTGTTATGTAATTAAATATATACCAGCATGTCTGAATTTTCACCAGCATTTGTCTATAGAAAAGTTCGAATATTCCCTAATCCACTCCGGTCGGGTGAATGTGGATTCCAGTTTTTTTCGTCAAGATAGACATGGTCTGCTGCCTTTGTTTTCTATTTGGTATTCATCCGGACATGTAAAATAAGTTTGTGCTAGTCAAAATATATTGAGGTTCATCTACAATATTTTCAATTTATGTACATACATAACATAATACACCACGCAGTCAAGTATTTGAGAATATTAAGTACATGTAAAGTAAAAACTAAGCCTCAATTACAATCAACGATACTACAACAAAAAAAAATTGCTGCGAGGACAAGAGCAGTCTACAATTAAGTAGGTGTATATAAAAAACCTCAGGTTACAATGTTGGGCGTTGCATGTAGCAGACTTGATTTGGTTGGTTTATTATTTAATTCATTAAACTTAACCCAATAATGGCAACAAAGGTCTGTCTTGTCTGGAAATCATGGATAATGTACGTGCTTTACCTATGGAAAATTTTATGTACCTATGCAGTTAAAAACTTCATGAAATGATAAAACAATATTCACCATTTGTTTTTGAGTGCTTGCTTGCCAACTCTTTTGTAACCAGCTTCTCGGCGAAAATTGCTTGTGTTCAACACAGGAAGGAAGCATGTTAAGCAAGTTAAGTAGTAATTTAAGTAGTACATGATCATCATATATTCATATTAATGTATGATTGTTATGAGCATGGATATTAAATTGTATAAATGGATATCCCACCAAAGCATTGATCCATCACATTCACATCCTTGCTTTTCGTTTGCTAAATTCTAGTTTATAAATTCGTTATCATTTATTTTTGCGCTCAGGTTACAATAAACAATGTATAAAAATAGTAGTTTTATTTACAAGTTAATTTAACAGTTTTCAGCTTTAAACAAAATTAGACGATTCATAAAAATATACACACTTGGCTGTATTATTATAAATAAATCACAATATAAATACACTCAGTCAGCCACAAGATTGAGTAAAAAAGCAAGTCATGAATTCTCTCAGGTTTAAAGTTTAAAATTTAAGGAAAACGACTGCGACTAGTACTTGATGATCTTGAAACAGAGACAGAAACAAAGGGTCGATTGACCAAAATTGGCGAATTAGAATTGTACCCTCGATTCCTATGAATTCTAAAATGATAATCATGCCCATGATGTTCGTTGTTCAGGGAATGATGGTAATGATCACTACTAGGCGGGGGTGGTGAAGAGGGTTCATCGTGGTAGTTTTTGTTGTACCGATTTCGAGGACGATAGGAAGGGGAAACTTTAGGATAAGGGGTGGTTGGCGGTGGTAATACAAGATTGTGTACTGCCCAGTGAGAAGGATGAGACGGCCTTTTTCTCTTATGTCCAGAAAACCCCTGACAGATTGATAGAGTTTTAAGAAATTGAAAGTAGAATAAGAAAAAAAGTTAGAACCCAAAATAGAATGAAAACGGGTGCTGGGTGGTGAGGTGCTGGAAGACATAAACAAAAAAGTCGTGATCCAAGAAAACGAGTGCGAATTGCAAATGTACAAAAGCAATTGTGGTAATGCAGTGGTGCTTTGGTGCTGCTGGTGCAAAAAAAATAAGAAGCAAGATAAAAAAAATTGTGGTAAGCGATATCACGTGCAATTTGCAAGATTAATAATATACTTCACAATATTATTTTTATTATTTTTTTGTCGTAAATGTCTAAAAGTAGTATCCCCTTTGCTGGGAATAAAAATACTGTAGAGGACGCACAGTCTTTATACCTGCACGTAAAAACATTAAAAATCAAACCATATATACAAAACCATCATTGCCCTAACAAAGAAATGTCATAAAATTTCATGTGCAAGATAATTAAATGCAAAAAATGGTACAACAGTGTTAAAATTCAAGGGCATCTCAGCAATGAAGATGTAGTGCAGTGCAGTGTCACTCACAAGTCATATAGGTACACATGTAGCTAAACACTTTTTATACACAAAACCTGTCATAAATTTTCATTAAAACAATTCCCACCTCTCCTCCCCCAAAAGAAATTGTATCGTAAGGAGTCTATTTTTTAAAGTTAAAATTAAATTTAAAGCCCTGTGGTGGTTTCATCATGTCATGCTATTTGCTTCATTAACCTCTTATTAGACTCGTCATCATGCATTATCATTACAATCATTCCTTCCACAAGAAATAATTTATCGTTTCCTCATCATCCCTAAAAATATTAAATAAAAAATAGTGCTGTATACGTATCGTAAGATACTTGTGAACTCACATGCACACCAAAATATATATAAAAACAAATTATTTTTAAAGCATATTTCTCAAGTCATGCGTCTTTGCATTGTAAATCGCATCCTTGAAAATCCAATGCAAACACACAAAGTTCATCTTAAAGCACCACAATAACTACTAAATTATTACATTTCAACAATGGCAAACCAACTATTTACAATTCACATGCGACAAAATTTAAATAATTAGACTCATCACAGATGGCAATGCCATCATGGCATAACAATATTAACACACAAAAATAGCAAAAAATGTGTACTAATACATTAAATTGCTTTTGTTCTACATTCCCTGCTTACATGGATTGTAGCAGCATCCTCAAAACTATCGTGACTAAACTAGGCATCATCATCAAACTATATCGTGTCATGCAACAAGCCAACCGCCAAATAGTGCATGATTATTATAATTACTCCTTTGTTACATTTTTATGTGTGATCCCAACTTAAACTCGGCTGGCAAGAAAGATCATACACAAAATTCCTACCCAGTAATTGACAGCCAATCCGTTTCCTTGATTGTTTGGCCTTTGATGGCCAGCAACTGGTGTTGTTGGTGGATGCAGATGATTATCATCCAGACTTGTCGTTACTAACGTGGGAGGAAGTGATTTATGATCACCTGTGGTAGGAGTTATTCCGCCATCTTCACTTCCAGCAGATTCCCATGTTGTCCAGATATTTCCATGATATTGTGGGAATGCTTCGGGATGACCAATGCGTTTCAATGGAGGTAGAGCAGTGCGGTTTTGCTCATAAATTAAAAATTGCAGTCGTTCCACAATGTTTGGATATCTATCAGCAACATTGTATAATTCACACGGATCTTCCTCTACGTTGAATAGGCATGCTGTTTGATAGGGATTGCATGGGATTTGCTTGGAGCTGGTTTGATCACAAGTAATCTCAGCAGCTTGTTGCATTTCTCCCATTCTTGTCAGATTTAGCCTGAGACCCGAGTATACCATGGCTTTGGCTGCTGTGCTGGAAGCAATTTTTGGCACGAGTAGGCTTACAGGTGGAAGTCCGCTTGAGCGCCCAGATGGTCCATACCAGAAGTCCCAGATTCCACCACCAAGATCATATGTACTTGTATTTCCTGCCAAAGTCATAATGCGTGCCGTTGAAAACATAAACACTTAATTGACACCGGCAATTTTATTCATGCAATTTGACCGGCATGCTACGCTGTGTATCAAGTGCCAAGTCATCTCTTTCTAAACGATATACCATACCTTGAATCAACTTCCATGGTCCTTCACGCACAGCTGAATTGTTGTAAATGTCATCAATATTGTAAAGGAATGACGTTCTGGGGGAAGGATGACCTTCTGTAAATGTCTTCCACAAGCTGACGCCATCAACTTCACGAAGATTCCTTGTATCACCCCCTGTTGTAAAAAGTGCGTGATTGCATGTTATTAAGTTGCAAAAAACAAATTATGCTATGGCATTTTTAAGTCAAAGTATCATCCGGCAGACTTACCACTTGCTTCATATAAAGTAGGAAGCCAGTCCTGCGCGTGCATAATATCTTTAGAAACTCTACTTTTAATCAGTGGACTCCAGATTGTAGCTCCCACTCTGGTGCCTCCTTCCCATAAAGTATTCTTAACCTAATTTGTCCCAATAAATGTACCAAAAAAATAATATAATAACTACCAATTAAATTTATTTTTTGTCATTTATATTATGTATCAAAGTACCCCTCTCAATGGCCAATTGGAAGAATAATTAAGATCATAGCCCTCGGCAGCACCTCCATTGTCACTTGCAAAGACAATGATAGTGTTACTCAGCATTTTTTTACGTGATAACGCCTCAATTACTGATCCAATAGATTCGTCAAGTTTGTCAACCATGCCTATATATATATTAATAGTCGTTGTTAAATATTCCATTAGTAGTGATTCTCAAGGAGTGCACGTAAAAAATTGTCAATGTAAGCATGAAATGGCTATATTACCGGCGTATTTTTGCCGGTTTTCGTCCTTAATGGTTCCCTTAAACTTGTTTACATTCTCTCGTGGTGCTTGCAAGGGATCGTACGAGTTGGCAGAATGTGGCGCTATATGAGTCAGCATGAGGAACATGGGCTTCTCAGTAGGCTGACGATAAATGAGTTTGATAGCTTCATCAGTAAACAAGTCGGTACTTTACAGGGAAAACAACAAATTTTTAGAGATTACACGCAAGGAAAAACCATCATACTGTGAAATCAAAATCAAGTCTTGTCACATTTTACTCACTCGTAATGACCAAAGGCTGGATGATGAACTTCTGTGTTATTCCTGAAATCATATCCCCAACATCCATTTCCCTGTAAAAACAAAACAGGTATAAAAGGGAAATCCTTTGAAAAAGTTGTTACTCAAGTTTTTTTTTTCGTTTCGGGCAAATAGTTAATAGATTAAACTGTGTAAAACGTTATCTCGCATATAAACAGGTGCAAATGATGGGGTAATGAAAAGTGAATAAAATTAGTAGAATAAATGGAAAATGTGTGTTACAATTAGACTATATTTTTTCCTGTTTGTGAGAGCATACATAAATGCTTATAAATAGAATTGCATACTCACATCAGAATCCTTCCCATCAACTGAAATGTGGCTGTAATAATCTTGCTTTCCTAGCCAGTAGCCAAAATGTGAATCAAAACCTCGATAGGTTGGTGTAAACTCTTTGGCTGAATGACCCACTGAAAACGGAAACATTATTTTGTAAATGATATGTATTTTATGCATGGCTGATTCTGGGACGTCGTACGTTTTCTGGAAAAAAACATTTTTTCGTCGTCTGTTTTTTTCAAAATGAACTCACAATGCCATTTCCCAACAAGATGTGTAGAGTATCCTTGCTCTTTCAGGTACTGCGGGAGAATTTTCTCACTGAGTGGGAGACCCCCAGACGATGATCCCATAACCACAAAATGCTGTAAGCCTGTAATGAGCATAAATGAACTTAATATGTAATGAAGCGTTTTTTAAAGCTGATAGCACTAATCTGCCTGCTCATTCGTGTTTTAACATAAACAATGTACATAATAAAAAGTTGGATTATGCAGGGCATACCTAAATGTATAGGATGTTTTCCTGTGACAATAGCACCACGTGTGCTACATAAAAGTTTTATAAAAATTTGATTAGTCTGCTTTTCAAAATAAAAATTGGCTCGTGCATGACAAGGTTATAAAGTTGGAAATTAGAGTAGCGGCGGGTGTGTATATAAAACTTACGGAGTGCATAATGGAGACGCATAATAACTATTTAGTACAATTCCATTTAAAGCTAAAGCATCTATATTTGGGGTAGGAATTTGAGAAGATCCATGAAAACTGAAGTCGTTCCAACCCTGTACCACATTTACAAAAGATTAAGATGTGACATAATAATTAACAAGTTAGCATAGGTTATTGATAGAGTGAGAGATGTCGCATACCGCGTCATCAGCCAGTATAAAAACTATATTCGGAGGTTTTCTCTGTTTTGTTGGTAAATCACTGGATACTAAAACTGCGAACAATGAGATCACTTTGAACACCGAGAGAACACTTTGAAAATAACTTGGACACTTCATGGTCACTGTGTTTTGAACTCCACTTTGCACTTTACACAAAATGCGTTTTTTGGTAAATTACTTAGCTCATACACCTGGCACCACCACCTGTACAATTCTGCATGCTGAGCAATAAAAACTTATTTATTTATGCATTTTCATGCAAATGTTGAAATATCTTTTGTCTTTTATCTAAACTGGACTAAAAGCATAAAAAGTTGTACAAGGCTGGTTAAAACAAAAAAATGCTTCTTGAAAATTGGTAAAATACCTTCCAATGTAAATTCACAAAAAAAAAACTCTTAATAAGCACGCTATAATTAGGCACAGTATTATTATGTGTGTTTATACAATTTGGCAGGTAATTACGCGTCTGCTGCTGAAGACGAACTTTTGTTTTATCTTACAATCTCCTGAGCGTCGTGCCTCAATGGCTTTCATGAAACTGCATGCAACTATTTTTATACGTTTTCCCATTTGCATTAATTACACATAGTAAATATAACTGATATATTTGGGCAATAATGAGGGATAACACGCGCTATAACTTGAGAGAGATGTTTTTATTGATTGACAATTGTAGCACACAAATATAACTATTTTTACATTCAATTCCTTTACACTCTCCTGGATCAATTATCTACTCAGCATCAACAAAGTGCGGTGACATAAAGATGGATTTTGCACATCAGTTAAACCACACGACCAGATAAACAAATATTTGTTATTGTTCATTAAAAAAAGGAATATAAAGTTTATTATCACAGTCCAAAGGTGTTAAAATAGGATCAGAAACGTTATATACCTACTATATATAGTACGTCACTACACTTTGTTCACTGACAGACAAATTAAAAATTGTTGCACATAATCATAATATTTTTATGTATATGTAGTTTAATTTGCAAACCCACTAATATCTGCAGCCAGAAATATTTGACAAGACAAGACAATAAGAGCAAAAGGGAGATTTTGTACGTTTCCTTCTTTACTTTATAGCACCTTTTGGTAGGTAGGTATAATAGCGACTAGAGAGACGCTCGAAGTTCGTTTTTTACTTTGTGCTCATTTATTTCTTATATGCCAAAATATATGCACAATATTCATACTTTACTCCTTCAGCACATAAAAAATATTTCTATAGATTAAATATCATCTCGTCACCTATTATTATATGCGTATGCACCTTTGTTGATATATGTATTTATGTATGTGGATTTTTTCCCTCACATTTGAATCAAATTTATATTTAGTTTACATACAAATGCTAAGGATCCGTCAAACATGAAAATATATAAGAATGCGCATATTGTATATTTACGAAATAACTACAATTTCAACATTAAAGAATAATACTTTGTAAAGTCAGGTATACTATAGTGGCTAGACAGGTGTATCTGGCAGGAAAACACGCTGAAGCACGCTGAAATCTGCGTCAGCAATTTACAATGTATAGCTTTTCATTTCAACAAGTAACTTGTTTAAAGAAGGAACTGCATAAAAAATCTGCGAGAATTTGGTTGTCTATACGCCATTTTCATATCAGGATTGTTTATAGCTAAATAGAATGAATGATGTTCATGTGTGAGATGGTTTAGAAGCATGCTAATATTTTGGTTCAGCTGGGTTTATGGAATAATCCATGCAAAAATATAGGTAATCATAATCCATACAATTGTTAACTTTTTATACTTGTTCACCTTTACTTTTAATTGTGAAAATGAAAATAACACAAGACAAAAAAAAACACAGAATGGAGCATGGAGGATATGAGCAATAACCTGTCAATATACAGGTGTTTTGTAGAAGCAGATCATTCTACACAATAAAGAATATTATGAGAGATTAGTAATTATTATACATTTTTTTAGATGATATTCAGTATTTTTGATAAATAATCTTGACTTGTGCTGCTTACTCATAATAACATAACCAACTCATACGCTTGTGTGTTGTATCTTTGTTATTATTACGTTACTCAACTCTGGCATTGAATAAGTTCAGCCATCCATTCATCCACCTACTCTACACAATAACATGTTGTCTGGAATTATCAAGGAAGTTTAATAATACACCCAAAATTCATGAAGCATCACATTTTGAATCGGGATGGATCCAGTAATTATAATCATTAATAATCATTATTACAAATTACATGCAAACTCATATCTCGTCATAACTTTTTACGGTTATTGTAAGCATGTTAAGTAGTATTTAATAGATACAATACATGACGGATGACGATAACGTACTCATGTAATGTAAATG
>JAITYZ010000441.1:0-11260 GCA_027744595.1 Paronellides praefectus | reverse complement strand
TCTCTTTGCGATTTTGGCTAATCAAGGGGTTCTCGTCATAATGGGAATGTTTACTGCTCTTGGGGATGTACACAGAATGTCGGTAAAAGTCAACAGAAACCTCGTACGTGCTCACCGAGGCCATAAGTGGCTTCGGAGATGGCATTCGGGATGTGCCCTGGTTAAGATCCGATTTGGAACTCTAAATTACGTCGATTCACTCACACCGTTAATGTTTGAGAATTTTGCTTTAATGCAAACAGCTAATATGCTATTGTTAGACTAATTGTCAAGTACATGATATAAATGATGCATAATATATGATCCCTTCCAAAACATGCTTGCTTTAATAAAACTTTAAAACTTTCTCTTGTAAATAAATATTTTTCCTGGAAACAGGATCAAAAATCAAAATATTTGTAATTTATTTCGAGTAATAAAATAAACCGGATTTAAAGGAATAAACTGAAAGTTTTTAACTTGCATGTATTATTTTTATATTTAAAAACCGCGTTATTGCAGTATTGCGCAATTTCAAAACAAATCACAAGTTACATATATATTTAATCTTGCTTCGTGACATAATATCATACCTAACTTGAACTAAATTTTAAGCGTAAGAATTATAATGATGATACATAAAAAAAGAAAACGAAAATGCATAAAGTTTGGCCATTCTAATATTTAGTACCACTACAAAAATTGGACAAATAAAAGCACGAACAAGTGCAGACCGTGATGAAGAAAATAAGTATTTTTTTTGTCATTTTTAAACTTCGCCAGCATTTAACAAATGATTGTGGTAATAGGCGGAAACATCCTTTCTTATTGCATTCACAAGAGGACTAAGCACTTCATCCATCGTGGTCAATAAATAACCCGTATTTGCATCCTTCTTTGCAACCAGCGTGACCACGACAGGCAACTTATTAAACTGAATTACTTGATATTTCTGATAAATTGAAATGATTTTGTCGTTACGGCCCATTCCCAATTTACTAGCTTGTTCCGTGGCGGTGCCAAAAGTGGCAAGAAAATTTAGACGAAGAGTTGATTCTGGAAATACTCCGCTTGCACCTGGCGAGGACTGATGGTGGTGATGTGGATTGGAACTTGTGGGAGGTTCCAAGTGAGCTTTTATTATGGTTACCCCATCTCGATCCGTTAAAATTATTCCGTACAGCCCATCCACCTTTTGAAGAATTTGGTGCAGGGAACGACGGAGCTCATCTGCCATAATTTGTACTTTTTGTTGATTATCTGAAAAGAATAATAAAAATAAAATATATCACACTTATTAATTTTCCTGATTGATTTCCGGATTTTTACTGGACTTTATGTACAATTTATACCTCTTCCACTTTCTAAAATAATGACACCAATCAATGGTTCTCTTTTACTCCTAGTTAATCTTTGAATTTTCACGTTTTATCCGACATTAAAAACCCCACAGGTGACAATGACAAATATGTGTGCGGGTGTAAAAGTGGGTGGGATGTTAACAAACTGCGTTGTTTACGTTTTATTTTTTCCACATAATGTAAACACACATCCCTGCTGATGGTGATGTTGATCTGCTGATGAATGGATGAATTTGCGTATGTTTAAAAAAAACTGTGCCAAGTATCTTTCTCGTTTTGTCCATCCCCTTTTTACATAAACCAAGTCAGCTGGTCCTGTTCTTCGGCAACAAGAAGGCAAAATAATAACACTGTTCACTGTCATTTGATTCACGTAGGATTTTTGTTATTCTTAATTAAATTAAAGTTGCATAACTAGTACATGTCACATCACATCCATCTTTATCAATCATTGTAATATCTATCCACATTCAATATATAATCAAATCAAAATTGTCAAGTTCTCTACTCTACGTATAATACCTATCTTCAGGATTCCTCATCGTGTCCTCCTAAGTTAGGACTCCTAAACATATTTGTGAGTCATTCTTCATCCTGATTGTAGACAACGTGTGTTCATTTTGTGAGTATTGCAATCACGATCAGGTATCAGATAGGCCAAATTTGCAATGATGTAGCATTTTGCGAGCTGAATGAATTGGCAAAAAAGAGCACCTTAATTCTAACAATGTTGAAACATTTGCGTGGTGTTGCTATAGATTGTTGGATGAGTCTAGAATCATGATTATATACGCAATGTAGATAATATAGCTAAATGGAGAGAAAAAGTCAATGCAAAAATATAAAATGAATTAAAATTTGCTAGTCATTCATTGCAAGTGAATTAGTTTTGTAAAATGTTCTTGGCGTTGGCGTTCCTTGTCCCTCTGTGATCCACTTAGTCTGTCTGTCGTTGTAAAGGGAACTTGCACTTTTGGGGAACTAAAAACTAATGAGATTTTCAAGAGATTATAATTGGGAGGAAATATAAAACAGTTTTCAAAATTTGAAGGAGATTTTGGCAATTTATGACTGGTCGGAAATTATTATCAAAGTTAAGTGCAATTATTTGTTGCAAATCAAACAAAAAAATGACTTCAGCAGTGCCTGTGGAACTTTACGTGTACGATCTTAGCCAGGGAATGGCTAGAGTTCTGGCGCCACAGCTCTTGGGTAAGTAAAACAAATAAAATACTTGAATAACATGAGGAATAAATCGAAAAAAAAATATTGAAACTAATTTTGGCGATTTTGCTTGGGCAGGTATGCAACTTGATGGGATTTGGCACACTGGTGTTGTCGTGTACGGGAAAGAATTTTTCTTTGGTGCAGGTAATCATAGTTGAACATAAATTATACAATGACAGTACTATCTAAAAGTTTGGTTATTTGGAAAAAAAACAATGAGACTAGAACTGCAACTGGATCTTGGAAAAGTTTTTTGCATCGAGAACCAAACGTTGATGGTTAATTCGTTCAATAAAATCTTGGCTGGCGTGGGTCTTTCTGATAAACCAGTCTGCCTGTCTATTTGTTGTGTGTTTAAAAACGACGATATAAAAACAAAATGATTCTCATTAAACTCCATGCTTAAGAAATGACGATTTTATACGTGTGCTTTAAACGTAGGTAATCATCCAGGGGGAACAATAGGGAATCCAAACATAAGTGGTATCAAGTTTTGTCCGCCGGTTAGTAAATTGATGTTTAATGAATCTACCATTTACTCCGAATAGTGTTTAAAATATGTACAACTGTTTTATTTGTTTTAATTACTAGGGAACTACCATACTAGGCCAGCCTCAGCAGCGGTTGGTATTAGGTAATACTGAAGTACCGGAATCCCTCCTGACAGACTTTCTGAACGAATCAGCTTCATCCACCTTTCGAGCTGACAGTTACAGTTTGTTTGAGCACAATTGCAACCATTTCTCAAACGAACTTAGTCAATTTCTTACGGGGAACAGCATTCCAGCGAATATACTCAATTTACCACAAGAGGTGCTAAATACGTAAGTCAATACGCAGTTCTGCTACATTTATCTGCATGTTAATGAAATTAAAGTTTACCTAACTTTGTTTGTCTTCAAATATGGTTTGCAGGCCCCTTGGAGGTATGCTACGAGGTATGTTTGGAAATGCAAATGTCATGTAAATGCCACAAAGTCTTCCAGTTCCTCAAATAATTCAGCAGCATTTTTGTCTGTTTAACTGCTCGTACTCGTATTTTATATTTTGATTGTAGGACACCCACATGCCATAACATGTATACTTGAAGTATTAAAAAATTGCGCACTCAATCGTGCTAGTACACAAATATATTTATATTAAACAATCCAGTTAAAATTATGGGTTACCTATACCTTTTGTTGTATTGTATTACAAAGTTCAAATTTACACAATGATGGTTATAATCAAGCACCTATCCACTGTTTATATCCAAATAATTGAAACAGCAAAGCAGAAATTTAAAAATTGTATGTAGGTTTACAAGAACAAATTGGCATTGTTTCTGGAACATAATAAAACCTGAGTATTTTAGTATTGAAAGCTGTAATAATATGAACTAGGATGTCTAAATTTCCTTCCTGTATAATTTAATTGTATCTACATAATAATTCAAAGCATAAGCGATTTCATTTATACTAAAAAATCATATTTTCTTTGGATGATCTAGGAGAGGTGTAATCACGTCATGATTCATGATCAGCAATTCCTCAAGAGTTTAAGGATTGAAATCCTATTATTGAAACGTTATACATACCATAATCTTTAGAACTTATTCAAGTTGCCCTGTATTTGTTTTACCTGCTACATACAATGTTGCGTCGAAATTGTTGCAAAAATGATTTTCGGAATCCTTCATGGTATGGTCATATTTTGTATTTATGTTTGCAGCCTACTCACTGATCCTTCTTCTATTTTTTATGAATAAGGAAAAGGTTATGCTTAGGATATAGGTTGTTGATAAAATCATTTACCGGAAAAGAAAAAAGGAACGTACCAAAAATATAACCAAACAGGGTGTAAGTGTAAGTCAGAGAAAATAAGAAATGGAATGGGAAACGATTACATGAGGAATATTTAGGAAGCTGCGAATAAACATCAAATTAAATTTGAGAGACTGGGAAGGAAACACATTATGTTATTTGGGAATCCTTGCACGATCCATCTAAATAAAGGATGTTTACGAAAATACGCGCAATCAGTTGAGAACGACGGTCGGGTAAAAAAAAGATGTTTGTTTGCACTAAAGCACTTTCAAAAAATAAATTAATTAAAAATCCATCAAGTGCTTTATAATACAATTAAATCCAAAAATTTATCAAGGAATAACCTGTGATGCGAAAAAAATATGCTTTCTTCCGTGTTGATCAAAGAAGTTATAAAAGGAAATGTTTTTGCCTTTTGATGATGCAGCCGAGACGGGATAATTTTGTGTAGAATGATTTACATAGATACACAGTTCGAATGATGATCGCCTCATTTTACTGCTGTCCTCCCTTCCTAAAACATCTATTTTTCATTTAAAGGTAAAACCTTGTTGAATCGAAAAGAAACAATCACTTTTTATTCACTGGTTTCATTTTGCCCCATTGAATGAACCACTTGGATTTAGTAATGAACCGTGTAATATTAATAGCCTTTTTGGCTTGTTGTATCACACTCCCCTATCTTGGTGACACGTTTATTAGCAATTGCACTGGTGATGCACATACTGTTGGTGGCAGTTCTTTTACATATGGGGTTAACCATGGTGCTCCTAACCAGAGTCCTACCTATGCTAGTAAAGATTCTGATCGCGTTTTATCATCGTCATCGGTGCATTTCCGGCAGCACCCACAGGAGAAATGGTCCAAGGCGAATAAGAGGGGAGGAGTGCAGAAGCGAACGAATAAAGATAAAAAGACGCCGGATAAGGGGCCGCACGCGAACCGAATTAAAGTGGGCTGCCAAACTCGCGTGGAGGACAAATTACCTATTCTGTCGTTTGACAAACACTATTTTGTGAAGACAGCAACTGTGGGTGTTGGTGGGGTTGTGGTTAACACAGGGCGAGACAAAACCGTGAAATTTGGGTGTAAATCTACGTCTCGTACCTTTGAATATGGTCCGGCGGGAATGGTAATATTTTAGCTGTAATGATTAAAAAAAGTGTTTAAATGCATTAAAGCTTATTTATGTATTTATTCCGGTCACATTTTGCCCGCAGACTTTGGTTTTGCCTAACCCACCGATAATGAACGAGAATGGTGGAACAAGCTACGTTGACATCTTTTACTGGGATGCTGGGAACCAAATTCTATTATGAAATTGAATGATACTCATTCCATGATGCACTCTGTACCAGTTGTTTTCGGAAATATTTTTATTTCTTCGTTGTAAATTAATTACGGTTGCAAATGGAATTTTACGCTACTATTATCATAATAGTATTATGTGACACAACAAGTGGTAAATCTCGTCTTCAGAATCCGCATTTTATATTTAAATGTGCATAAATTTGTCACAAACTATGGCAATGTACATAAAAAGTATTTGCATTGTACAATGCTATAAAGTGAAAGGGGGTATATTGCTTAGTAAAAATATATGTGAAATAATAATTATTTCTTCATTCCTGTTGTAAAACTCAGTTTTCATACTGGATACGTTAAATGTGGAAAAATGCGCCTAAAACTTAGTAAGTAGCAATGGTAATGTAACTGTAAAAATTAAAATTTATTTAAGGCAAGACTATTAGATATTGATCTACACTTTCAAATAAATCGATTTGGAGATAAATTCCTTGACGATCATGTAAAAGATCACCATCGCATGTGTCACCTCAACCGTTATTACGTACTATAGCATACAATCTGTACTGCCTCTACCAAACACTCAATTATCTCAGCTCTGCAAAGTTGTTCACTAATCAAACTTATTTTAGGAGTAAGACCAACATTTGAGAACTTATTTCTCAAAATTTCGTTAGTGAACTAGTTTGCAAAGTTGCAAAAAAATTTTTTTCTCTAATCAACATCAATTTTGTACCTGGATAACGTTAGAGGTGGGGGGGTTTCTGGTGTCGTTGTCAATTAATCTGGACATAAAATCTTGAAGAGAGAAGGCGTAGATTGACTCTATTAGTCTAACCTTAAAATTATTATTTATACATTTTGTTTTTGGCAATATTTTAACAAATTGCTGCACTTGTATACAGTATGTTACGCAGCAGCCTAACATCCTGTTTCTACATATTATATTAAAAAATGTTATACTTTTAAAAAAGTTTTTAATAAAATTGGCACAGATTAATTTAAAAAACAATATCTCGCACAGAACTTGTATTTGTAGCTTCCAATGATTACACAATTTCGTATCACTTTGCCCCTTTCATTCATTGGTTTAGTAAATGTTCGTTAGTGAACTAGTTTGCAAAGTTGCAAAAAATTTTTTTTCTCTAATCAACATCAATTTTGTACCTGGATAACGTTAGAGGTGGGGGGGTTTCTGGTGTCGTTGTTAATTAATCTGGACATAAAATCTTGAAGAGAGAAGGCTCTGACTTGACTCTATTAGTCTAACCTTAAAATTATTATTTATACATTTTGTTTTTGGCAATATTTTAACAAATTGCTGCACTTGTATACACAGTCAGTTGTATATTACGCAGCAGCATAACATCATGTTTCTACATATTATATTAAAAAAATGTTATACTTTTAACAAAGTTTTTAATAAAATTGGCACAGATTAATTTAAAAAACAATATCTCGCACAGAACTTGTATTTGTAGCTTCCAATGATTATACAATTTCGTATCACTTTGCCCCTTTCATTCATTGGTTTAGTAAATGGAAAATGCATTTTGCTCGTAAAAAATTTGCAGTACTTCATTTGCATCTCTTTCTCTATAATTCCAGTCTTCAATTCAACAAATTATGCAAAGCTGTAAAAAACGTACCAATCATGTTTTCTCTTAACACATCTCGTTTTAAATCGACACATGGCCAACTATTTTAGTACAGCAAAAATTCTTATGAAGATAACAGGTCACAACACAAGGGAACGCCCTGCTTTATTTTCAACAATTATTTTCTCATTGCAATCTTTCCATACTTGTTTTGGTTTCCTTACAATAACATTTTTAAATATTGGACAATTTCGTTATTCCCCTTAGTTGCCAGTTGTTGATACAACGATAATAACAACAGCGGCACTTGGCAATATTCCATGAAAACGCCATCTGGTTTCTGAAAGCATAAGCCGACCATCTAGAAAAAATACCAAGAAAGAAAGTACCAAACCGTTTCCAAGTCCATTACCTTCACAGGAGAAGAAAGCTTAACAAAGTAAAGTGAACCAAAACATACGATGGAGAAGGTAATATCAAATTGATATTTTATCAATGGTAATGAAGGGAAAAGGTTATAGGTGGAAGCAGTTGACTTTTGTTTAAATATTTGCTAGATGCTTTCACCTGTACCACTTTAACTTTCGCAAAAGTAAGAGGCAATGATAATGTAACGTGTAATGGAATTCTCAATTTACCCCAAAAACTGATATGAGAAACTGTAGCCCTAAATATTTTTTCATAAAGAAAGTTGTCATTCAGCAATGACTTCATACAAGAGATAATACATTCAGCAGCATCTCATTATTAACTGTTTTTCTTAATTTATTATTTTATTATTATGTTATGATCTTATTTGTCATGTTTTATAATGAATGTTCCAGGAAAAATATTTAAATTTCAGGATGCAATCTCTTCTTAAACGCAAATTATGTTTCGCGTGTGTGAACTTCACACTGTAAAGTAATGGAGGTAAACCATGTTCTTCTATCCAGTGTCAGTGTCAATGATTTATTAAATATTTATTTCAATATTGAAAATTGACAGTTCTGATTCTAATTTCGTAGACCTGTACATGGAACTTATAAATAATAAATGATGACTGATGATAATTGGTCATTGTGGATAAATTGTAAGTATTTCTAGATCTTTATATGAGTGAACCTGCTCTTCATATTTTTTTTCTTTGTTCTTGTCTGGCAGTCTAATTTATTCTGTGGCACGAGCAATTTTCCTCACAAATTCACTGTCACGACTTACCTAACTCTTCATCAACTTCATGTTCTTACTGGAAATGGGGAAAATTCTGGAGTGTGGCTTAGTATTAAATTGTAATTCGTCCTGTCCTGTGTACTGTCACTGTCATTGATACCTTTCATTGCATTGCATTTCATTTCATCTCTGCCCTTTTGCGTCTTCTGAGTTCTCTGGAAACATAATCATGGCTAATTTTGCAATTCCATCTATTCTAACGATTCTGTTGGGAATGGCTAACTTCAACTTTGGCTATGGTTCGTCGTAATTAACAATAAAAAATATTAAAAATACTAAAAACTGTCATATTTCAAAAATCATGTCATCAGATATAGTTTATTTTTTCTAAAAAAAAGTAATATTAAATTGTAACATAAAAATATATTTCATAGCCGCAAACCCAGAGGAAGCGGGAGACTACATGGAAGGAGACATTGTGAGTGTAGCTCCCTCTCTACTTTTGGGAAGGACAAGATCTGGAATGGTTGATGGAAGGTTTCGTTGGCCGAACGCAATTATACCTTATGAATTTGCCACTGGTTACCGTGAGTATATTTTTTATATTCGCTTTGCTCAATTTGTTTATATTTTTGAAAAATGGTTTCAATGAAATTATTCTTTTATAGCGTCTGACCTCCAAGCCGTGTTTCGTCGCGCCATTCAGCAAATTTCCGAAAAAACCTGTATAAAATTTGTACAGCGCAAAGCCGAGAAGGACTACATTTCCCTAATACAAGGGAACGGTTGTTATTCTCACGTTGGTCGCATTGGTGGAAAGCAGGTGGTGTCCCTGCCTAAAAACTGCAACAGTTTAGGAACATATGAGTGCAGGAGACGCAACCAAGATCAATAACATGTACTGCAAAGCTAATAGAAAGAGTATTGATGACAGTAGTAGCTCAGTACACAAAGAGGAGGAAAGACCATTGAAACTTTTTTAAACTAGGCACAAAACCCTAGCTTTCAAAGTATTGATGGCGAAACTGGATACTTTTATTGATTGGAGTTACTACGAAAAAGTTGATTTAATGAAAACATAACAGAATTATTTGATTGATTTGCTAAAATATATACCTGTATTCAAAGAATTTACTAAATAAAGTTATGGAATATAATATGTTTTTAATTTTTTTTCGATTACCACGAAATTTTGTTATCTGCAGCAGCAAAAAAGGAAAATCATGAAGCTTGGTGAACCAAATTTTTTTTATTCGTATTTTAAAATCAGTAAATTTATTATTTCACTTGTAATATTTTTAATGGACACGTATACATTTTGACATATTATTTTTTATACATTTTTATTTCATTTCCACTCATACTTCAACGTTTTTAACGTTATTTTATAAAACGAAGTTAATTAGTATTTCAATTTAAAATTCAATTCAATTATTTGGCCAAGAAATCATCAAAAAGCCACCGTCATGCATTTAAATACATATATTTCTTCATGTTATTATGATTGAACATTCTCATTTAAAAAAGAAAGCTCACATGGTTCCAACGCGTCCACACATGAATCCCATTGCTTTTATTGGTGTGCTTCTTGAGATCATCATTGTGAGTGGAGTGAAAAGCTAATACTTTTTGTTGAATACTTTTATTTCTAGAAAAACTCAAATCGTCTCATATTAATCTTTGGTTCAATCCGTTTTTTAGAAATCATTCAATCATCATCATTATTTACCTATATGCCTACCATTCCTTAATACGTACCTTTACAGCTGCATATATGGCACATTATTATACAAATATTGTGTCGCTTTTTGTTATTTGTGTTTAATGGACATTAAAAATAGTTAAATTTAATATTTGTTCACTGAATTTACCAAGAAGGAATTCAAATTTGATAAAAGTTATGTGTGGTATGGTAAGATAATTAATAAAAAATAAATTGTATCAATCAACAGCACCACAGAATGAAAATACTTTGTTAAAGTACACAAGTAAGCTAATATAATACTTTGGTTCAAATACAATTATTAAATTATAATAATAACTGTGAAAATAATTTTTTCATCCCTGTGTACACATCTTTTGAGTAGTAATTAATATGAATTATATTACTTGAATTAAATTAGTTTTGTGCGTTTCAGCTGATTACATATAACGTAATTAAATCTCATGAAACATTTTTTTCTTCTGTTTAGCTATGTATGTATTAAAATTAAGTTGTAATATACCTATGTAATAAGGTGTAAATACAAAATCCAGCTATGTTTTAAGATATTCAAACTTTTCGAACTTTGCATACACATTTTTTCGACTGATTAAGTTGTTCAATACAATAACATTTCAGAGTATTCAAAATTTCAAAACCAAACTTATGCATCATCATTATTACGATATTGATGATTAAACACCTGTAAACTTGTAATTTTAAATAGTTGTTGCGATTATCTCAGTTATTTCAATTTTTTATTTCTAAACTTAACCAGCAATTTAAATCGTTTTACAATCTTACATTTTATTTCTATCATTGTTGATCTTAAAATATAAACATTTTTTATCATTTTTTTGCTAATTTTAAACCAATTGAGAGTTTGACAAGGGTTTAAACTTTGAATTTTCAATAACAACCATACTTGAAATTTGACAGTGTGTGTAGGTATGTCATTTTTAATTGTATTGTATGCATATAGGTACGTAGAGGGAAATGATTTTTAATGATGACACAAAGTGTTGATATTATTTTCTACATTATGTTCTAAAAATATTTATACTTTTAGTCTTGTGTTAGTTTTGAGAAAAATAACCTACATAATTCACGTTAATGGCATTAAACGTTTTA
>JAITYZ010000440.1:0-10415 GCA_027744595.1 Paronellides praefectus | reverse complement strand
AACCTACCCACCTATACTATTTATTACCTATCTACCTACTATACTTTTTTTACATATTGTAAAAGATCAATAAAACAGTTGGAGAGTCGCGCCATAACTTTTGCCTAATATTGGCATATAACTATACGCATTATCAAAATCATCATTTTGAATGGAAAACAGGCTGGATGACCTCACTTGAAAAATTTAATACAAAAAAAAATATGTCATCGTCATTTTTGCCGAAATGCTATACTGTTACATACATTGAACATTAAAGGGTGATAATATGACATATAGGTACTTATATTGATACATTTTTAGATAAGATAATGAGATGAGTTAACGTTTCGTGGAACAAAAAAAACAGTTTTGTGAAAGAACGAAAGTGGAAGAAGATGAATAAAAAAGTTGTCTAATGTCAACGCTCATATTATATCTATAACTACGAAATAAAACTTGCAAGACTACAGGTTTTTTTCTACTAGGCTGTTTCACTGAAATATATATTGATTATTTATAGGGAAGATACAAATTTATCCCAATATGTTCGAGATGACTTTGTTTTATACGATTTAAAAATATAAATCTTGCTTATTTTTTAAAAACCTGCTATAAAAAATTGATTGCTTGAGGAAAAAAAGATGTTTCAGAATTTAGAATCACACATGAAAATGATTCTGGCAGCTGCCACTACTTTGTTCACTTGTTGATGGATTTCTTGTGTTCATTTAAATAACAAATAAGAAACACACGTAGAACGTCAAGGTAAAATTGTATTCTGTTTTATTCGTTGAATTATTTTTTCTAAAAAAAATATTGTAGATATTCATGAATTATTTATTTAACTCAACGCTTATTATTACTATAAAAAGAAAATTGAACCAAAAGCCATCATCATGTCCAGCGAGTGTCTATACTATAATCTTCAACATTCCGGTCAGTCGGATTGAACATAATAAAAAACCGGAATGCTGATGAAACGTACCTACCTACTTACCAACCTACTAATAATAATAAAACGTTGGATTACAATGGATGAAATGAAACAGAAAACTTCAGAAATAAAAAATAGGACAAAAAAACCGGTAACTTTTTTTTATTATTCCAGAGAAGAATGCATAAGTGGTAGTTATGCAAGATTTTTTTTTAAAAAAGGGTTGGCTGGTTTGCTTTTGTCATGACAAGACTGACTTGNTACCTACTAATAATAATAAAAACGTTGGATTACAATGGATGAAATGAAACAGAAAACTTCAGAAATAAAAAAATAGGACAAAAAAACCGGTAACTTTTTTTATTATTCCAGAGAAGAGTGCATAAGTGGTAGTTATGCAAGATTTTTTTTAAAGAAAGGGTTGGCTGGTTTGCTTTTGTCATGACAAGACTGACTTGACTTGCTTTTTACCCGCACGGCCTCCAGAGAGTAAATATTTCTTGTACTTTTTTATATTCTTGTTGGAGCTCTCCTGCAAAGTTATTTTGATGAGTAAAAACAGCATTTTGTAGGGGTTGAGTTAGTGTGCCAGTAGGCCTTTAGGGCTCCTTTTCTCTATTATTTTCTTCTCCAGTTTTTTTAGAGTTAAATATTTTATGCAAAGGGGAACGCTGAACGTGTGTGCATTTTTGTGCATACAATCAAAATGCAAAACAAGTTTCTTTTCTTTTTGAAAACGGCAGGAGGGAAAACAATGGTGCACGAAGATGCATAAAAATATATAAAATATTTTGTGTTCATGTCCATCATGCCGCCAAATTTTGAATTGAGTTTTCAATTACTTTAATATTTTTTTTTAAAGTTCAGCAGGAGCTTTAAAAAGAGAGTAGCAGAGTAAATCTCTTCATCATTATTTTTTGGAGCAAAAGCTGTTTGTGTTTACTTACGACTTTTCTCTAAGAAATCAGATACTTTTGTTATTTAAAACAAATCATAGAATCCTCCTTTAAAGCTGACGTTTCTTTATCATTATAGTTCATTATCAACTTAATTTCTACCACGATTATGGGACCTTCCATATTGTAAATTTACGTTTTAAAATAAAAATCATTATCGGCGTGATAATATGCCTTTATACACAAGGTCAGCCGTCGTCACTGTAAATTGTAACACAGATTGGCATGACTAGAGTAAATCACTTCATCGTTATTTTTGGAGCAAAAGCTGTTTGTGTTTACTTACGACTTTTCTCTAAGAAATCAGATACTTTTGTTATTTAAAACAAATCATAGAATCCTCATTTAAAGCTGACGTTTCTTTATTATTATAGTTCATTATCAACTTAATTTCTACCACGATTATAGGACCTTCCATAATGTCAATTTACGTTTTAAAATAAAAATCATTATCGGCGTGATAATATGCCTTTATACACAAGGTCAGCCGTCGTCACTGTAAATTGTAACACAGATTGGCATGACTTTGCTTTGTAAAATACAAACGTCTGATGTATTAGATCAAAGAACCTAATCAACATCAACAACATGGGGTACATGTACAAATGTGAGTTGAGTTTTGCTGTAAAGTAGAGAATTAAAACGCGCTAAGAAAACGACCAATCAATTGATTCATTTATTTCATTACACAACGGAAAAAGTCAAGCTTTCTTTCTTTTTCCTCTTTGTAAACTTTATAAATAATTGTGACAGATAGTTTTTTTAAACTGACAATAATCAACTCAACATGCAAGTTAAATTGAATTCAACAACATTGTAATATATTGCAAGAAAGTTTTGACATTTCCTTTTCTTGATACCAGGCTTAAATAAATGTGTGTAATGCATGAGAAAGCTTTTGCGTGTATTTATAAAAAAATGAGTGCATGTTTTAAATAATTATAATTTTAATACGTGTATTTATTATATTAATCCATTCACAGTTCCGTGACACGTCTCTGCCATAAAATTCTACTTTTTAAACCAATAAAACATGTATAAGTGTTATAAATGCATAGGTATTGATTACAAACAAAGCAGTATCTAGAAAGTAGTAAAACATATCACTGTATTACAAATTATATACCTATGTCATGTATACATAAGAAAAGACCATGATTCCTCCAAAAGTGCCAGGTAAAGTGTCATTAAATGCAATACTTAAAATTGTACCTGCATTTAAGAGCTTTTTCATAAATATTCAAAACTTATTTCAAACGACAACTTAGAAATTAAGGATCCACCGACCTAGCATTAAGATTATATTGACTTAAAAATATTTTTTAACTGAACAGCATAGAAATGGAACATTAGTTGCGTGGGTGGTACGTTTACGTTTATGAGAAAGGTCAATTAGAGTCTATATAAAAAGTTTAAAGNTAGCGTTAAGTTTATATTGACTTAAAAATATTTTTTAACTGAACAGCATAGAAATGGAACATTAGTTGCGTGGGTGGTACGTTTACGTTTATGAGAAAGGTCAATTAGAGTCTATATAAAAAGTTTAAAGTTTTAAAGTTGGATGCAAATGAACAAAATCACAACGTTTTTGTTTGCAAAAATCGTTGACCTACTGTCAGGTCACTTTTTATAGCGTACCACCCAGTAAAAGCCTCTCGACAAATGTCGACATCCGCTAAGTCAGACGATCAATCAGCAAAAAGCATAACATTAATGCAATAAACAAAGCAAGAGGCTCCCGTTTTTTTTGAAGTGAATGACAGTATGTTCAGCCCCCTTTTCAAGCATGATGAATAATGAATATGAAGAAGCAAAATAAAATATGCACATATGTGAAAAGATCAAAGATTGGCAAAACCCATTCGCCCCCACACACAAATACATCTCCTCCTCCAATACAATGTATTTTTTGTGTTGTGTAACCGACAAAACAAAACAAAGCCACTGAGCTGCAATGCAACCACTGCAAAACTTTTGAAGACTATATTATTATTATTATTATTATCACAATTTCTTATTTTAAAAAGCAATAACTACGTGGACAACATCCTTCACTTTTATATGTATTTTTTATGACGTTCGTAATATTTTTATTTCCAAATGAAAACATTTAAAAAAATTCTAATTGCATTGCAGTCGTAGCTGAGCGAGTAATAAGCTGCAAAATTGTGTCTGTGTGTCTTGGCGTCAGTCACCTTTTAAACATATTTTGTGTAAATTAAAATGAGAATGAAATTCGATTGGTTTGTCAAACAATAATCTGCCAAATGAGTTGTGAGGATGGAGGTGAGCAATAGTCATGATCATCATCCTCATATTTTTTCCTGTTGATGACTCATTTCAATTTTCGGTATCTTTTTTTTCTGTGAAAAATTAGTCTTGTCCAATTTTGGGCAGGCATAATATATCTAAAAACTATAATATCTTTAACAACCTTTTTTCTGGGAACAGGTAAAAGTTCCCTTGTTCTAGATGGCCATATTATAGACTCATCTCATCATAATAAACGTACTATTTCCATAACAAGGAACTTTTTAAGATGAAATATATTTTTTTATAGATTTGTAAAAGCTCAAAGGAAAAAATAAATGTTTAATGAAAATAATCATTTGCAAAAAATCAAAATTACGGTAAATTTTTTGCTAAATAAGTTTTTATTGCCTTTGGCTTGCACACAATAAGAACATTGTAAAGTAGGTATATAAATAAAGGATACAAAATCTAATAACCTTTGTTTTGATATATATATACCATTATATCGCCTTTATAATAGTATGCATTTTTCATTTTGTCAATTAGAACTCAAAAAAATTACATAACAATGTGTGGTACAATAAACAAATAAACAAAACAGTAATCGACAATATGTACATAGCAAAATGTAATGCAATCCCTTTGTATCACGAATTATTATTCCTGCCAAATTTTTCGCCGTGTGTTCTTATTATTAAATTAACTGTTTTGTTTGGTTTTTTTACGCGTTTCCATTGTTGTGGTTTGGTTTCGGTTACGCTAACTTTGTTGATTAGGCCAGAAGTATATCACAAAATAAGACAGTAGTTGGTAGTGTAGTAATAACGTGGCTGGTAAATTGGATAAATGAGCTCTCAGCTTTGTGAAAAGATGTAAATGGAGATTTGAAAAAAGATTCAGTTTATCAGAATGATTTGAATGTGAGATTTTTGTGTGGATTTTTGGCAGTTACAGAGGTGTTTACTTTAATGATATTCATTATTTTGCTGTTTCATTGTTCTCATGTTCTTGTTAGCTTTGGTTTATTAAATAATATGCACAAAAGGTTGCGATATCACCGCTATAATGAGTACTTATATAAGTTTAATAATCAAATGATGATGATCAGGATCGTTATCATAAGAAGACATTGATTGCTGGCTATGAGAACCGTAATAAAAATAGCCAACAATCGAGAGCGCAAATTCAACAAAGAAAACGATTTAGAATGAATTACACTACTTGCTTTTTGGTAAAGAACTTCGACAACAGCCTCAAAGAAGAGTTACCTAAAATCTACTTTGAGTTCTTGACTGTTAGTTAAAAAGTTTTGGGACGTCGAACTAAAAATAAATTGTAAATTGACAAAAAAGAGAAAGAAAGAAAGGAACGCTTCCAGCAACTACGCACGTTCTACTAATTTACATTTTCTTTTTCCCCAGAAAAATAAAGTGCCTTTTTCATGTTCTCCCAAAATTTCCATTTACACTCCACCACACACATGTTACATGACACAGTTTAATTACACATTTAACTGGCATGTGTATAAATTATAGGATAATAATAATGATATTCAAAAAAGAAAATGGATAATTTCTTCACACCAAACGCAAACGGCAAACAGACACATAGGTGCTAATATTAAAGCCACCCATATTATGTATATCAGTTATGATTTTTAGTGTTTTTGAAGCTGTGCACAGGACAAACTAGAGACACGCACATAATACGCATGCTTAATATGTATATTATTATTTTATTATTACCTGTGCGACCAATTTTCTTCACTGCTCACAACAAACATTCGTGATGATTCTGTTGGTGTTTATACGGAAATGCAACAAGATTTCTTATTTTCTTTTAAAATGGTCATAAAACGATAACAATTATTTAAAAGGAAAAAACAAAAAAGATTTTGTACACGTTTCTATGTTATGTATGTATACATGGTCCAGTCCATCACCACCCTGTAATCAACCTGTCCAATATCTTTATTCTCTTCAGTATTCTATATATTTTTTTTTACAATATATGCATAAAACATGGACGAGAACAATCCGTAATAATAGCGCAAGCTGCGAACATGTACCTATTTGCATCATCATCCTCCTCGTCAATGAATAATAGTGAAACATGAATGTTCACTAATTTTTTTCGGGTTTTATGCTGCCACGCAAGGAACACGAGGTATATAGTACACAGGTAAAATGATCAGAGAAGATTGATCACACACACGTCACAGTCACGGCATTTACAACGAGATCTCTCTCTGATTTTTTATTTTAAACAGAGACATGCGCCTGCGATGATGATTGTCTGATGGAGGACGATGCCCTTCGCTCCTCTCTCTCTCTCTCCTCCACTTTAACTCTTTTCTCTGAAACGGATTGATCCGATCTGAATTTTATCGGTGATAACACAGGTGCAATAGTACAACAGGTACTTTCCTTATAAAATGGTATACACAATGTGCATTGTACAATCCGACGACGGGATCATTACCGTATGTTTATATGAACGTACGCGTACATCCCATCAACTAGGCAAAGTAGACAAGTGGACTTGATTTGTGGTATCATTATCGAATTTGCTTATTTTTTTATTTTGCAGTTTATTTTGTCTTGTTGCGGTTAGTATATGGTACTATAATATATAATTGCAATGCAGTGTAATGAAATGCAGTATGCAACCATGTTCATTCACTTGATTACTTTGACTTGGCTTGACTTGAAAATTATTGCGACTTTTCTTTCTGATTTGCCAGCTCTGATTTGATTTCTTATACGTTCATTCATTTTTATGGGATATCAACAAGACGAAGAAGAATGGGAAGAAATAATGTAATGATAATATACAATTCTTTTGATGATGATGCTCACGACAATAATGAATGGCTGGATGATTGTGCCAAGTAATGTAATAACTTTTAACAATGCTAAAAGAAAAAGCCATCTTGTTGTTGAATCTCTTTAGCAAGTGATATAATAACATATTACGTAATCAAATATGTGTGTTTGCTCTTCTCTATTTCTTTTTTACCTGTGATTACCTGTGATTTGATTAGAAAAAATTAAAGTGTACCTACGTGAAAGCATTCTCATTCTCGTTTTTCCAGTTGTTGTTGTTTTTTATGCTGTTTGCTCCGACGGTGGTGGTAGTAGTAACTTTGGTATGTTTTTTTGTTGTGTTCTTTGCAGGAAGATAAGTATAGTAAGTGAGTATACTGCTGTATATACTCAGGAAAGGAATCTCAATTTCGACTACTACCAACCACCACCGCTTGTTCATGTTCTCTTGTTTCATGTCTTTGCCAAGAAAACCACGGGGAAACGGGAACAAGAACAGGAACTATTGAACAGCAAGCAGGATGACATGACATGCTCTCTCTCATCCTCATCATCATCATCCTCCTCGTCGTCAGCGGGAAATCACAACCCGCATTTTTAATCACCAATTTCATTTTATTACCATTATTATTATTATGATTGTTTATTTTTCTAGCTGAGCTACATTACATTATAATAATATGTGGTGGTGGTGGTGGTAGAGTTGTAATCAAATCAACAAGGTGACTTGACTTGTTGAAAAAAAACTTGAATTGAAATTTGTGTACAAATCAAACCAAGCAGATTAAGTACACACACCTCACCTTGTGTAAACGTGGCTTTTGCTCTGTGCACTCATTCATTCAACTCAATATTTTTTTACAGCTTAAATTACATTTCTGTATTTTGTTATCAAATCATTTCATCTATAACGAATAAAAAACTAGTAATCTGTTTATTATAACCCTTAATGTATAATTAAAGTGAACCTTGTCCCATTCAATTTAATCAACATCACATAATTTCCCTACGAGTATCTCAAGAGTAATTTGATGGGATGAGCATGATGATGATGATGAAAATTAAAATAATAAAACATAACACATTCCGATTTCCGATCCCGTCCCGAAATGGGAAATTAAAAGCAAAAAAACTATTTTTTTATTACAGTTTATAACTTTTTGTTGCTTTTTTGATGTACCTGTTCTTTAGCGACTTTATGGGAAGCATTTTAATCAATTACAAATCCGATAAAAATTATAATTAAAAAGTCATAAAAATATGCTTCCCGATTTTAGCTTTTCTTCCTGAGTCAAATACCTAAGAATAGTACCTTTGCAGTCAATCTTTGAAAGGTAAACCGGGTCGAAGGACGGACGGAGGTGGGCGTTAAAAAAAATCGGGGAGAAAAGTACCGTACAATTTATTATTAATATTCATTGTGATGTCTTTGCGGTGTATATTTATTCACTTGAGGAAACAAAGAGCGGATGAACATTTTATATAAAAATGGCTACCTGACTTACACTGTCACTGTACCGATAGTACACAATATCCTATCCTACTTAATAAGCAGGCACGCATTTAACTATTTTTATATCCGATGAAAGCTCGTCGTCACATAGTCACATCATCAACATATTATCATCAAATCAAGAAACAACAATGAGCAAGACAGTATAACAATGTATTTAAAAAAAACCTGTCCTTTTACCCATGTACCTATGCATATTATCTTGTATAATATATCCTCGCTTTTCACTAGGTAGTGATAGTAGTCAGCTAAGTAGCAATAATCATATTGCAAATTGCAATACGAAGAAAAAAAGAAAGATAAATATCAGGATTTCAAACATGAACTCTATACATTCATAGCTGAGTTTAGAGAGGAAGAAGACACGACACAGGACAGCAGAATAATTTCATATGGGACATCTCTCTGAGAAATGAAATGGGATTCCCATAATAATAATAATAGCCAGGTAATAAAGGGAAACAGTAGCTTTTTTCTGAGAGTCCATCTAAGAAAGAAAGAAAAACAGGATGATGATGATGATGATGGTGACTTTGTGACTATTACCATTTTATAACTTTACAGTATTATTATATAGCTATGATATACCTATGCATATGCAATATAGAAGAACATGAACAGGTAACAACAACATTTTATACCTACCAACATCACTTTGCACACTTTACTTTGTAAACAATATTGTTCATCCATCATCATCATCTTTTCCTTTCGCCGCGGTACTACTACTGCTGCTGTTCTGGTTGTTGTAGTTGTAATAGTGTTGGTTTGGTGGTGACACGACAGCCACTACCACTCGTGAATGTGAATTACACTGTGAATTTCATGATCAGCCGCCCACGCAATCAAGCGAACGGACGGACACTTAATTATGTACAAAGTATAATTTATTTGAAAATGTCTAGAAGGAGAAGAAGAAGCTTTTTGAGCTGCTGTCGTCTGTGTCTGACTTTAATAAAACATAAAATAAAAATGTGTCTACATATCCTCGGCCCATTATATATTATGTATATTTTTTATGCTTATCTATTTCACTTGATCATTTTTGGTATCAATCGACATCAAGAATTTTTTATATTCTCTTTTTTGTTCTATTGTGATGGGACCTATCCAGACTAAAAAAATCAATTCATCATCAAATAAAAATCTTTAAAAATAGCTTGTGTGTAGGTATACCTATCTTAAACGCAACGCCAAATTGATAGGCAACCAGACAAACTGAAAAAGGTGAGTCAGTGACATGAGCTGACTGATGAAATGAAATGTAAAATGTACCGTATAAAATACGCCATAATATTGCAATGTATCTATATTTTATTTACATGTTAAAAATATCAAGTACAATGACTATTTTTAATACGTCAGACCAAACCCATTTCTTAAAAAAATATTGAAGATGGACGAACGCCTCGCTTGGGCAAGCAAGGCAATAACAGAAGCAAGCGCATATAACAATATCCCAGACTCTATGTATGTCTTGTCTACCAAGAGCCATGAGATCATGATGATGATGATGAACTAAATTCAAAGTCACCAGAAATAACAAGTTCACTTTTTTGTGTTGGTGGTATGGTGGTTTGGTTGGAGGATGATATATATTTTTATTAACTGATTGTTGCATTGTGAATCTTTAAGTTTATTTTATTTTTTTGGCGTGGTTGGTTTGGATTTTGATTTGGTTGCATTGCGCACAAACACAAAAAAACGGCTGGCTGGCTGGGTTGAATGCCCAAACATAATCGATTGGTTCCTTGACAGTTATAAATACACTGGGATGATGATCATCATCATCAATTGGATAGAATCACATTATTTGTTGGAGTTGGAGCATACAAAACTTTTCAAGTCAAGAGCTATTGAAAAAAAAGTTTGCAGACTTCTTTTGTACGTGGATAGATGTACTTATGTATCACTGCATGAATGACAGGCAGGTGAATATGCAAATTTTTTCT